>VDFB02065431.1:0-186076 GCA_007258455.2 Sequoia sempervirens
GGGGTTAGATAAAACCACCTTGGATAGAACCCGCTTAAATCAAACCTTAGACAAAGTCTCCTTTGCACCTATCAAAATGCTAACAAAAAAATTGCTTCACCTTTTGGGGGATCAAATAAAATCATTTGCAAATGCCATTTTGTAGTATGTAGTACTTAGTATTATCTTTCCAAAAATTATAATTCTACTCAAGACACTAGGAAAGATAACATTCTTAGAAACATCTCAAATAAATACACTGCAATCCACATAGATGTCTTTATTGCAATGGAAATTTTTTTAAAAAAATTGGTATATACAATAAGAGAAATGTGTTGCAAAATAATATAGATCTAATTTTTTTCTTATTATTAATTCAAAAATTAACAATATATAAAATTTTAAAAAAAAAACTCAAAAGCATTTATGCACTAGATAGTGGAGTTGATGGTCTAATTCTGATAAATCATGAAAGATATATATATATATATATATATATAGTGAAAGTTATGTGTTATGGAATAATGTCACTCAATAAAAAATAAACAATATAAAAATTGATTGAAAAGATTTAAAAATGATAGAAATAGTTTTTTAAAAAATCATTGCTTGAATCTACATAGAAAATGCCACAACTCATTAGTTTACATCATCTTTAAATTCTTGACCATTTGTTTCCTATAATTGATACAAATTGAGAAATACAAAAAATGTTGATTTTTGACCATCTCGCTTAGGCCAAAAAGTGGAACACACTATTATGAGATCATTCACTCACTCGCAATCAAATATGATTTTCCTTAACAATCTACGTATGCCTCCTACCCGACGATGACACTATAGAATGTAAGTTCTCTTAACTCCATCTACCCACTTTCCACTAAATGGAGGGCATTCCCACACCTTCCACCTAGCACTTTATTTATTAGAGGATAGTCAATATCCTCTTTCACACACAAGGCACACCTTCCCTTATACCACTTTCTTTCTCTCATAGCTCTTTGCAATATTAAGATCTCTTCTTACACCTACTAACAAATTTCTTGAACCTACCCAACATTCATTTGATGGACAGTCTAATTTAGAAACCCAACATTCATTTGACAAATCCATATGCAAAAAAAATAAAAAAATGTATAAATATATTATGAATTTATTAATCATCTATATCACATTAAAACTTGCTTACAAAATTACATTAATCTATAGGAAATTGTAGAAGTTCCTATAACCAATTTCTTCTCACACTATAAGGCTTCTCTTTTCACAACCTTCCTCTCAATCCCCTCTTCTCCTTCATGGAGCCTTATTTCTTCTTAAATTTGCTAAATAGAGTTCTATTTCTCTCCCTCTTTCAATAAAGGCCATGCATTAATGTAAACTTTAAGGAAGGTGTTGAAAAAATTAAGGTTTACATTTTAATAAAGTCACTTTAATAACTTAAGTTAGTAATTAGTTGGGAGTTGGTTTCCCTTGAGATAGTTTAGGAAGTTGTAGGAAAATGATTAATAATAATATTTTATACATTTTTGCTGTGTGCATTATAGATTAGATTATTTTACAATAGTTTTGCCTGCATTTTTCGACAAATAACAATGAGATCATAACTCAATATATTAAATAATAAACAATAATTCACAATAGTATTAGCATCCTATATTAAATTTGGTTCATTTTCCATGGCAGGGATTGAGTTAAAGAGAATACCGGTAGGGCATGAATTGTTTTTCTGACAAAAGGACTTTTTGCCCAGATATTTGAAAGGTCGTATTTGTTCTGTTTCACAAAATGAAGCATTATATTAATAGAATGCATACAGTATTTGGTTGTAATTAAACATCTAGAACAAACAATTCCTATCATTATGGCAAGTGAATAACTCTAAACACCAAAATTTCCATTTTGTTTATCATTCCAGGAAAAAAATGTTTTGTTTAAGGATGTCCTTATGAAGAACAGACAGCTACAGTCTAAAGGTTACATAGATGGAAATATTAAGCGTATACAAAGATTATACTCTTGTTGTATTGGATAGCAAGAAGCCCAAAAGAAAATTGGAGATCAAATCTTGCTACATTGCAAATACAATATGCTTCAAATATAAGCCTGAGTGCAAAGTGCATTATGCAATAGCTTGAAAATTTATTCAAACAAGGATGTTATTTTCTTAGATCTCCTAGTGCTTCTAGCATAAATAAATGAAGCCGCAATGTTATTTCACGCTAATATGTAAATTTCCAGCTTTGTTGCAGGTTATAATATGTATTCTCAAAGTTGTGGACAATGTAAGTGTTGTGTGCAAAGATGCATTAGACCATTTACATTTGTTATTCAAGCCTCCCATTTTCTGGATCAAAAAAGGATGAATTCGATTTACCAGAGAAGGGCAAGGCTTGTCTCCGTAACCAAGTTGAATGGGAATTTGGAGATATCCATCTTGAGCTGTGAACCTCGTGGACTGAACTTGAGTAAACATTCTTCTCCTTGCTTCATTAAGCTGATCTAGTACTTCCAACTTCTCGTACCTCTTTGCTGCTTCTTTTCGACCACTTACATTTTCTTGCTTCATTTTAACGGGGAAACAACTTGGGGCGAGAATATTAAATTTATAGAGATGAGCAAAGAATTGCTTTTTCAAAACAATACATTAGAACAAGTAATTAGAAAGAGACCAGGAAATTTGTATTACTAAAATGTAGCAGTCATAGAAGTAAAGTAGGGGTTGTGAATTTCACCTGATATATTGAACGTATTTTGGATTGACATGAAGGATTTATGGATGAAAAATTACCATTGCAAGCCTCGTTTGTTGCCTGTCATATCAGAAATGTCATATCAAGTATTTCCTAGAATAGTAAATGATAAATATATTTGAGACATTATAGTATATCTTTATCCAAAAAGTCCATTTCAATCTAGTATCCGTGTTGTACCACAAAGTTGCCTTGCGATTAACATTTGTGCATAAAGAATGCATAAATTGCAGACAACATTTAAGCTTTCAGTGGATCTCATTTATAGAAACCTCGTATATTTCAGCTGGTATGAGGGCCATTCCATATGCAAAGGGAATCTGTGCATTGTCAAATATTCTATCTGTCATCCCATTACCAACTAGATAGCCCTGAAAACTAGCAATTCAAGACATCAGTCTATGAGACCATCTAATCCAGAAAAAATGGTAGTACAAGAAGAAGAGTTCGTCCACAGTTAAAAACACAAAATGGAGGTACTGAACAAAAGAACTTTGGCCTTCACTTAGTTCCGTTGAATAATTTGACCTTAAGATTTAGGATTGGTTTTGCACCGGCTTCAATGCCTGTCACAAGGAAAGGAAATACATGGTAGAAAGCAAGCATGAAAATATTAATCTGAAAAACAAATGTAACAAGTTCTCTCTTACCGAATAAAGTTATGTTAGCAACATATACAATGTTATTACACAACTAATAGACCATTCAGAATCCTATATTCTCCAAAATACAATACTGATGGGACATCCCAGCCTAGAATTTTGTATTTGTGTCTTGAACTAAATCTTTTACAGGTAAATTCATCTAGGCCATTCTTCGCTAATTCATTATTTTAAGTATTTTCTAGTAAAAATAGATAATGACAATCGCAAAATTATCTCTCATATTTGTACTTGAATTTTGTACCAAATCTGATAGATTTCAGATATATAAAGATTTTTTCTCGATTAAAGATTAAATAGCAAGCTAAATATTTGTCATCAAAAAGGTTGTGGTCAAGTGGTAGGATCACTTGGTTCTTACCTTGAAGACCAAGGTCCAATTCTCCTCTAGTGACACCTTAACATGATAGGCATGCTAAAGTAGTAGTCCCACTTCAGTTGATTGATAGAGTGGTAATCCCATAGGTGATGCTATTGGAGTAAGGAGAAGAAATAGCTGCCTTGTAGGAGGAGATCGAACATGATAAGCATTCAAACTGGAGGAGCACACTAGAGAATAAGCATTCAAGCTAGAGGAGTACGCCAGAGAGGAGAAGAGGTTCTATAGGAGAAGATCAGAGGAGCATACTTGAAGATAAGCATTCAAGCTAGAGGATCATGCCAGAGAGAGGAGGAGATGCCTTGTAGGAAATTGGACGTGAGAAGATGAAAGCGTTCAAGGTAGAGGGGCACGCTGAGGATTATGCTGGAGGATTGTGGGAGGAAGAACCTAGAAGGAGAAGGAAGAGTCGGAGAGCGGGAGTCTGGCAAGAGAAGGAGCTAGTAGATTGAATCGTAGTCGCAATATAATCCCCCACAGGTAGAGCATTAGTTAAAGTGATATTGCCACAAAGAAACTGTATGGGACATCAGTATCTCATATTTAGATTCAAAACACTTTCCATGATGTCAGATATTAAACAAAAATATTTGATAGCTTAAAACTTATTTCAGATTTCAGGCTCAGAACACTAAAATATAGTGTTTTGTAGTTAATAATTTGCATTCCACGTTTCAGAGCAATATTGAAGTAAAATTCATAGCCAACTTCTAATACTAGTAGCATTAAGAAACCTCAGATCGTTTGAGAGAAAAAATAACAAAATATTGTAAAGAAAATAATACAAAGTGCAGAGTCCATGTAATACCATCTGCTATTTTCTGTGTCAACGTCGGTACAATAAGGCCCGAATAAGAGTCTCCTCCAATGTATAGTGGATTAGATAGAAACTCAGGGTATGCCTCAAACCACTGCATCGTACATAATAAGCTATGTTCAGCTTATTGGAACTTTAAAGTTGATAAAGCTTGAAACTCTTTAATTTTTTGTTTTTGTTTTTGATAAGATAGAGCTGAATACCTTCATAAGGAAAGTGTATGCATCTAAGACGATCTTAAATTCTCCATAAACTAAATCTTCTGTTGTATTGGAGTAGGAAAACCCAGTCCCAGCTGGAGAATCAAGAAAAATAATGTTGCACACCTAAGAGTGCAAAACAATTTAGTGGATATGTTACACGAAAGAAAAAACTGCTGTGATACATGACATTCAATGGTACACGAGAAAATTTTGAATTAGGAATACGCTCTGCACTACAGTAATTATTTACAAATGAAAGAGTTAAATGGACATGGAAACATATTATAGAGATCCAAGTTGAAAGACCCAATTTGCAAAGAGCTATTTAGGGTTATATTACAGTCTAATAGGCCTTCTTGGCATGAGTAACAATAAAAGAGATAAAAATGTGCCATGGAATGTTTTAAAAGAAAGAGGAATAATAGATCAGACCTTAGTCCAAGAGTGTGGATTGTCAACGAGCATGGGTAAACCCCCAGTGTAATTGAGATCAAAATACATTGGGCCTGCAATAAGTGAAAGAATAAGGAAAACAATCGTTGTTACTTCAAGTTGTCAGTATGAATACACCGGGGACATAAGTCAACAACCTATTTATTAGGAAAATGCAGTAGTGTGTGAGAATCGCATATAATGTAATCAATAGTTAATCATGAAAGTAGCGTCTTATATCAGGACTGTTGTGTTGGCACTGTTGCATCTTATATAGTCTAAGAGGCAAAACAAGGATCCAAGGCAATCCATTTTAACTATAGTTTTCCTGATTTATATTCTCAATCCTTAGCAACATGGGACAAAACAGGAACCTTATAAATAACATTGGGTGATCTATAGAATTGTCCTTCAACTGCATGCCTATTTCCCAGATTCCCTAGTGTTGATATGAATTTTGTTGGAAAATGTAAAACCATTTTTTTTAAAATGGCAACGTTTGAGCATTAGAAAATAAACAATAATGGTAATTCAACATTCCAGTTAACTAACCAATCATATAGACAAATGCATCGAAACTTGAGCAACCAGGACCACCAGTAAGCCACAGAAGAACTGGGTCTTTGGTTGGATTTCTTTCGGATTCAACAAAATAGTAAAAGAGAGCTCTACCATGAGTCTCACTGATTGTTATATACCTGAGCAATATAAAGAAAGATATCATATTAATGTATATAGATGATCAAAGCAGGTTAATGGGACTTGACACTACAACCAATAGAAATAAAATGACCAAGCAAATTGAAACTTCAAAATAAAGCTAAAATTTAACTGAAAGCACCTTATTTCCATAAATAGATACTCATTTGATAATTCAATAAATTATACGCATTAAAGAATCATATATTTCAACTCTCTTTTACATATCAAATTTTCACTCTGGTTCAGAAAATGGCAAGATCAACCTTTAGTGTATGGATCCAATTAGGACTTTTTTTTTATTATATACATAAAAAGCTCTTCCCATTTCATATATAGTTAATAACTTAATCCATATATAAATTCACTGAAATAAATAGACTATTTAAGTTCAATGCATATCAACTAATTGAGATATCTGAAACAACTTCCAAAAGTGAAATTAGCATCTTTTGGTGTTACCAATGAAACTGTCACATTCTGTTTAGTTAGCCTAGCTTAATCACTGGCTAATTGTATTAATTATAATCAATTAGGAAAGGCAATTTGACTATCTAAAGTATTGCTGAAGCATAAATAAGAATGATTATACTGACAACTAATGATGCAAGTGTGACAAGAATCAATGACACTCTCATGTCGAATAGTGAGTATCATCGAGGAGAAGATTTTAACCGGTGGTGGTGACTAGTCATGAGAGAATCACATACACATAGACTTAGACTCATGTAGTTAGGTTGCATAAGTGCATGAATAAGATTAGTGAATATATGTGTTTTTTACCTATATATAATTGCATAAGAATAAAATCTAAACTAATTAGGTAATTTGGAGGGCTTATGTCAACATTACATCTTGAGCCAAACCTAGCACAAGAGTGTTTTTGGTTGATATGTAGTTCTATTCAATATTCTGTCAAAATGAGCCCAAACCAAATGGGATTTGACATAAGAATTCAAAATAACTTTTTATTTTATTTTATTATTTTAAAAAATAAAATAAAATAAATATTATTAAAACAGCATTATATTTTAATATTAACATTATTATAATAAAAAATAAACTTCATAACATTATTAAATAATATTTTATTCCAATAAAGCCTTTTAAATACTCTTAATTTATTAAAAAAAAAGAGATTAAGAAGGATAAAATTGTTAGGATTTACAGACAGGACCTAGAGCAATTAAATAACATCATTTATAATGCAAATAACAGAATACAAAAAAAAACAATTGCACAACACAAATTTTAACGTCATTCACCCAATGTGGTTACGTCCACCAAGAAACAACCATCCTCTGTAATTTCTATTATCCAACAATCCAAGTTAGAGAATTTCTCATTTACATTCACCTATGCAACATAACCTGCTGCTACGTGCACATTCACATTCACCTCCAACATCACCTACTGCTACATGCTAATACACAACACTCAAGCTGTAATGTCCCCTTCTCAGTAGCCACCCCGGAGATCGTTTAGCCTTTATTTATTCCCGAAGGCTAAAAGGAGAAATAAGGGAATAATAATTAAATTAATTGTTTATAAAGTTATCTCCATAAATTAAAATTAAAAGGGTAACTTTAGTTATAATTAATTTAATTAAAGTGACTTAAAATAAAATAATAAATTATAAATTCACTTTGGAATAAAATATTAATATTTCTAGAAGCTTATTGGAAGTCATTGAGAAATCTTTATGAGGGGTTGAGAGTTTGGCATTTGGGTATGTCTTGGATTATACTTTTTATACCAGATTGGTAAAAGCTTGAATGCTTGCTTTTCCAAGGGTTTGAAGACTCTAGGATACCAGGTTTGGTTGTGAAAGATCAACCCTAGCTAGAGATTGTGGAGGAATCCATCCAGGGTTTCTACAGGTGCTTCATTGCAAGATTTGAATTGGTGCAATAGTTGATGTATTATTGCATTTCTGAATAAAAAGTTGAATTGATGCAATAGCTGGTTTATTATTATTATTGCATTATTGAGTTGCAGCAGCTGATGTATTGTTGTAATTTCACTTGAAGAGAAATTTATTTCTTGCTGGTTCGATTTAGCAAAAATTTAATGGTCAATGACCAAATTTTGAAGGAAGCAAGGGTTCGATTTTGAGAAAGGCAATTGCACATTTTGGAAATCATTTTCAGTTTGAAGAAATTCGATTTTGGGATAAATTAATTGCAAAATTTGAAGATCATTTGTAATCATCATAGAGTTCAATTTTGTGATGAATTTTTGAGGGAGCATTTTCAATTCTGGTCATATCGATTTCATCATTCAAGGGACATCTTTACTGCTGGAAAGGTCGTGAATTTACAAGCATTACAGGCGCTGCTAACTGGAGGAAAAACTCAGTTTGATTTGGAGTGTCAAGTCCGATTTGAGCCAACGAGTTCGCATTCCTTCTAACGTCTCAGTCGCTGCCAGCAGAATACAAGAGCACTCAATTCTTGGAAGATCTCGATTGAGTTTTTATTGCTGCCATTTGCTTCTTCCAGGCGTCGCCCAAGTTCCATTTATTTGCATTGAATTTGTAATTTCATTTCATTATTAGCATATCATTATCAATACAGCCTACTGTAACTTCATCTGCATTTCAATCTAGTTGCATTTTGATGTATTGCTGTCACACAGTCATCTTGACAGCTGAGTCTACATTCTTGAATAACATCAGATTTCTTGCATTGTAATTGCTATATGTCATATGGAAACAATATGCACTTGAGAAGATATTTTAGTCCAAGAAGTGCAGGTCAACTGTTTGTAGAAATGTGCATTGGCTGCAATTACTCATAGTTGCATTGTCAAAGCTTGTAATCAGCTCGGAATCTTTTCATTTGCTATGATATATAATGAGGAGTTTGGCGTTGCACATGAAGTGTTTGTGAAAACGTCTACTTGCTGTAACTGTACAATTGCATGAGTTTTCAGTTATCATATCATTGGAAAAGTCAGAAAATTACCTTGCATTGCATCCTAATTTCAAATGCAGTCTTTTGGCATATTTAGTTAAGTCCTTTCATGCATATAATCATCACTCAAAAGGGAAAACAAAACAAGAAAACATTTACCAGCTGAACGGAGTTTGTTAGACAACTATTTGACAAAATTCCTAAACATTCAAAACTGAAAATTAAGGTCAAAATTTGCAAGGGACTTTACAGACACTCAAGCCCAAGTTCCATGACCTTTCAAATTTGTAGCCAACCAATAATAAGCCCGATTTTGGTAGTTAGAAAACAATTTTACAACTAAAAAATATTAACCAACTCTTTTATTAAAATATGAGTAATTTTTTTTGGGGGCGTTGCCCCCAAACCCCCACCATGGGCTCCACCCTTGAGCCCCCGTCAGGGGGATGATCCCCCCAAACCCTGCAAGAGGGCCGATGTCCCCCTACACTCCCTCATAAATTAATTTGGAGGGAAAACACGGCTGTCAAAGTCACCAAAATATTGAGGTAGCATAATCAATTGCCACACACCAATAAAAATGACATTAATATTAATGTCATTATTAAATAGCATATTTTAATAGTAAATTTTCCTTTAAAGCTTCCATAATCTGATTGAACTTTGTTGAAAGCAAAAGCTATGAATATTCTAAGGAGGATATGTTAATGTTAAAAAAAGCCTTAATTTTTAAAGGCAGCCGGCTGCTTGAAAAAGAGGAGAAAAGAGAACAACTACCGAGTTTCTTTGAAAGCTTCTCCCCACATAGCTAAAAGGAAAGGCATACTTCGTAATAAAGAAAGAAGGAAAAAAAGATTATTATTATCTCTGGAGGAGAATAGAAAAAGGAAGGGGGAAGAGGTTGTGTGTGGTTAAAAAGAAGTAAAAATTTTGTACATTTTTATTTACAAGTAAACAATTCTAGTTTAAACCTTCAATTTGCTTGGGTAAAATGTTCTTTGTAAGAAAAGTCCAAGAATTGGTTGTTGGAGGAGCGAGGGCCCTGACTTGTTTGGCTAAAGAATCTTGTTGCAAGAAAGAGGTCACGAGGTATAGTCTCTCCCCCGTCCCCATGGTACTGAAGGGCATGTCATGCGAGTGTCACCGGTCACGTGAAAAAAGTTTACCAAGTGCACTGTAGTTTATAGGGAGGCTACCCAATTCCTGCAGTCTAAAAAAAAAAAGAATTGGCTATTGGAAATAAATAATTAGTTGCAATTGGAAACAATAATAACAAAATTTAATGTGCTCTCAATCTTGCAAAGTTGGTTACTCTCAATTCCATTTTATACCAAATTCTATATGCTGATTGATACTCGTTTAAACCAATCAAACAAGTTTATGATTACAGTTTCAATATTTTAAAATCATTGTTTATTAATTGGAATCACTCATAGCTACACAAGAATAAAATAAATAAATTGTTATGAAAATTTGCTTAAAATAAGCTGATAAATTGAATTAAACACTAGCTAAGAGGAGGGTTAGTAAAAGCTATTGAAAACTAAGTGACCACTAAAGAAAAATATGGTTATAGTTGAACCATGATTTGTTACTAAAATTTCTTTTAAGAAAGCATAATTTTTTCTATAAAATATTTAAGAAATATTGGTTAAGGGTTGCTTATGACTGCTATAATATTTTATAATAGCCATGGGAAAGCTGATGAAATTATGAGTTTTTGCATGACTGTTGTAGTAATATGTAGCAACCATAGGGAACTTGTCACTAGCAATATGTTGTGATTTATGTTGTTCATAACCAGCTTTAACGTTCTAAAGTATAAGTTGTTCAATTACTAGCATATTGACTTGAAGAATAAGCATTTCAACACCAGCATTGTGAAGTTCATGTTGTGGATATGTAGTTCATTTTTAGCACCTTGCCCCAAACCTATGCAATCATCTACAACTTTTATTCTGTGAACTCTTATGACCAGCAATCTTGTGCAAGTCTTGGATAGCAAAGCTCTCAATTCACAATTCACACTTGCAGCTGAATGGGAGCAGCTATTGCTACCAGTAAATGTGTAGGCAGATCCAAAACTACACACAATACTGATATTTAACAACTATTGGTAGACTTGCTATAGGTAAGCATTCAACAATTGCCAAATTAGTCATTTCCTGGAGCTTATGTGTTTAGAGGAAAATACCCAACAACAATACTTTGACAACTTTAACTTGGTGGCACCTTTTGATAACTAACATTCCTAACTCTTTACAACTCAAATTATTGTTGTGGAAGGCTGATGCAGAGCAAGAGAGTTCACACCATCAACTTTCTATATTCTTGGCAATAATCAAGTACACAACTGAAATTCTTCATTCTTGAGGCAATCTCAATCCTTTAACCTTGAGCAACATGGGCTCCAACTTACACAAATGGACTCCAATCTCTATCAGACTTGGTAAATGAATTCAACATGCTTAGATTCATCTCAAAAACTCATTCCAACCATCCAAAGATCAAACAACAATGATTTAAGGCCAACTCACCTATGCTAGCCTCTAACCTAGTAGCATTTCCAAGTGGGACAGTGGTTATAACTTTTGATACAAAACTCATATCAGGATTGTAAAAATATTTTTAGATACTCATTTTCATGTTTTATAGCATATCCAAAAATCAATGTAGGTTCCTTTGGATTGAACCCTTCAAAAATGGACTCCTTCGATTGTGCACCTAGGCCAATTAGGCCTATTTTACAAAGGGTCACCCAACAAATGACCTTCCTGAACACAAAACTCAACACCAATAGTTTAGGTATGTTCCTGTTGATGTGTTTTTCGTGACCGCACCAACACAGAATAAAGTTGCCAACGACAACTCTATCCTTTCTTGAACAAAATCTCCTACATGCTAAGATTGCTAGAAAGATCATGCATTCAACTCCAAGGTTCCTTCATGCAATGGATAGTCTCAGTTGGCTCGATGTGATTTGTTGGTATTTCAAAGGGACTTACAAAATTGTTCAACAGTGGAGAAAGGAATTTTCAAAGTTTGAAAGATTTATCAATGAAGCACGGGTTTCCTATACTAACCAGAAAGTACAGAATTTAAATGAGTGCAGGGATAGAAGATGCTATGATCTACTCTAAGGTGTGGTACATGGCGATCAATTCTCGCAGACTTCAACCAGGCTCCGCTTTGCCTTACTTCGGACAGCTTCCACAGAACTGGTGCAATCTTCAGAGGAGTAGCTCAAGGTGTTCAGATTACAATTCAACAATGAAGACACCGTCATGACGACGCATACCAACATGAAGATCGTAATCGAAGTTAAGTCCACAAGTTTCCAGTTGACCACACAAGGTGAACTCACCATCAGCAAGCCCACTAGTGGTATGGATACACGTAGTTTGCTCAAATTGAAGACCACATTCCACAGTTTCTATCTACTACATGCATGAAATGAAATTTATTCTACTTCAAAATTCTACTCGAATCAGATGGACAAAGAAACCTTGCTAGCTACTCACAACAAAAGATGAGATCATCATCAATGAAAACTCTTTTTATTGAGAGAGTGTTCACAACAATTTCTTACAAATTTTTCAAAGGAAATACTTTCCTTCTTCTTCAAACTACACCATCAATCTACGCTATGCTACTTCTAAGTTGTCCCTCTATCTTCCTATCTCTACTCTAATCTCTAATCTAATGTCTAATCTAATGAGGTACAAATGAGGGGGGATGCCCCTTTATATAGCTGGCCAAGTCCAATGGACGGCTCAGATTACAATCAGATGGATGGCCCAAATTGTGCCACCTCAGCCCTAACCCTAAAAACCGCCACCAAGAGTAGTGGAGTAATAAATAAGCAATTAATGTCCACTATCCTCTAGAAGATTCCTGTCCATACACGTTTGTTCCTCTTCTTGACTACAAACTGGATAAGTCTGGTCGCCACTGCTTCAACTCCTTGAATGGATATGGTAGGCACGTTCTCGATCTAACTCCAAGGTGGTAACTTCTTTCTTGTGCTCGACAATGATTTTCCTCCTTGATGTTGTTCTTCAACTTTGAAGTACTTGCTTGGGTTTTCATTTTTATTTTATTTTTCATCCTGAGCTTTGAAAACATTTCTTCTGTGCCACTTGAGTTGGGCACATACTAGGTTATTCCAACAATTAGCCATTTCTTGCAACTTTTCTTCTTTCATGTTTTGGGTGCAACTGAGATCTCGTGGAAGAGCTCGAAACTCATAACTTTATCTCCCTTCGAAGGTTGCAATATCCTCTTGGATTACTTGCTTCATCACTTCAAGTCATCGTGCTCTGGTCCCAGTGTTCATCCTATAGAAACAAACAAAAAGAAGAGTATCAAAACACTTCATGATATAAAATCTTTTCACTTACCAGATCTCCATGCTTTGACCCCCAAGATTTGAGTGATCTCCGAATTTGATAGGGCTCATCTTTTTTCCTCTGGAAAACTTCATCCTCAAATTCCTCATGCCTTAGCCAAATTTCCATCTTGTACTTTGCTTCCTGTGTACCTTGAAGTTGTGCCTTAGAAACTTTATCCAACTTGATGGCGCGTTTAGAGGGTGCTGTTTGATTTCTCTCTGCCTTAGAAAATTTTCCAACCAGCATGATATCCCCTTTTTGCCATAGCCAAATTTCCAACCCATCTGCCTTAGAAATAATTTATTTCCTCTAGAAAATTCATCAACCAGGCACCCGAGTAAAATCTCCATCCTAGAGGCCCCACGGGTTAGAGTAGTTGGTCTCAAGTCTCGGGTTTGCTCCCCGAGGTCTTGGGATCGACTCTCAAGCCCGGTATGAACCCCATCACGGACACTAGGGGGCGGTGCTGGTTATCCCGTGACCGTAGGGATTAGTCTCGCCTCCCGCTCGCACCTCCCTGAACCAGTGTAAGGGTGGGCCGCTGGGCGGGGGCCGCGGGGATACCCTTCGAGACCAAAAAAAAAAAATCTCCATCCTAGAGTGTTTGGTAGGGTGTGAAGAATTTCAAAATCATCTCCTTGTTGAAGATATCCAGTACCTAGAAGAAAATTCCCTTCAAAAAGCATCAAATTCATATGTCTACAAATGAAGGGGTACTTTTAATTTTTTTATTTTTTAACCTTAGAAAAATATTTTCCATCAAATTTATTCACATTCATCACCTTTGGGCGCATTTCTTCCCCTGCCTTGCCTTAGGAAATTTTATCACCTCCCAGCGAACTTGGGCGCATATAGGGGTCTCTACTTCCAATTTTCAATACTTAGAACATTTTCCAATTCCTCCACAAGTCAAGGCGCATATAGAGGTAACTACTTCAAGTTTTTCAGACTTAGACAATTTTTTAACTCATCCTCTCCAGATTTAGGCACATTTGACTAGGGGAGCTTCCATTTTACCATCACTTAGGCGTTTTTCTTCATCACACTATCTTGGGCGCATATGGGGAGTCCTGTTGACATCTTCAAGACTTAGAATATTTTCTCATCTTCCCTTTTAGCTAAGGCGCATATAGAAGTGTCTACTTCAAGTTTTGAATGCCTTAGAATATTTTCTAGTCTTCTTAACTTCTTAGGCGCATATAGAGGTCCTTACTTCAAGTTTCAAGGACTTAGAAACTTTTTAATCTACCTCCAGTAGCTAAGGCGCAAACAGAGGGTCATACTTCAAGTTTAAAACACTTAGAATATTTGTTTTAAACTCACCCCTTCAGTCAAAGGCACATTCAAGGGGTCTTCCTTCAAATTTATGACACTTAAAAACTTTTCCAACTCACCCCTTCAGTCAAAGGCACATTCAAGGGGTCTACTTCAAATTTTCCATAGATAAATTTTGGACTTCCTTCAAGCTTGCAAGGGCGCATATGAGGTGTTGAGCTTCAAATTTACATGCCTTAGAATATTTCCAAGTCCCCCCTTCTTCTCAAGGCGCATTTGGGGTAGGGAGCTTCAAATTTGCCATACTTAGTAAAATTTCAAGTGTCTTCAAGCTTGTAAGGGCGCATTTTAGAGGGTGGACTTCTAATTTGTGATACTTAGAAAATTTTAAGCCTCTTCTTCTCAAGGCGCATTTGGAGGCCTGAGCTTCAAGTTTGCACGACTTAGAAACTTTTCTTACCCCTCCTCAAGTTCTTGGGCACATACAAGGGGTCTTACTTCAAGTTTTGGATACTTAGAGAAAATTTCAACTCCCATCCTTGCTTAGGGCGCATATGAGGGGGTCAACTTCAAGTTTGAGGTACTTAGTAAGATTTCCATGCCATTTCCAGCTTCAAGGGCGCATATGAGGGTCCCTGCTTCAAATTTTGAGGACTTAACCAAATTTTCACTTCAGCCTCTCAAGCTAAGGCACATTTGGCATGCTGGACTTCAAATTTCTCAAACTTAGTGAATTTTCATGGCTCTTCAAGCTTCTGGGGCGGATTCAAGGGTGTCAAGCTTTCATTTTGCCAAACTTAGATGAATTTTCCAGCTTTCGTCTGATTTAAAGTAAATTGTTCATGATGCCCTCAGCTTGCCTAGGTAACCTGCTATTTTTAGAAAGTTTTTCAATTTTTGTATTTCAAGCTGATTTCTAGCTCCGGAAGGCTTGATTTTCACTTTGCTTCGAACCTCGTGACGTGATTGAGCTGCTGGCGCCTGATGCTGACATCCCTTTGCTATTTTTAGCAACTTACTAAAAATAGTAACTGTTCAGAATGAGCTCAAATTTTTTGTAAACTGCCTGAAAGATGTTGATCGCGACCGGATGTTGCTTTTGTGTGACTGTTGTGTTTCATCCTACCTTTTAGGAAACCCTAATTCCTCTGCATGGACATGCTAAAAATAGTAAATGCTTGATTTTCGAACTTCTGCAACTCTGTTTGATCTGAAATTCGCACCATGGGGTCCTCATCACCTGTTTGACTTGTTCATACTGGTGCCTCACGCTGACCTGCTATTTATAGCATGTTTCTGGAGGTGGCTTACTATAAATAGTAAGTGCTCCGATTGCCTTCAAATTTTACCAGTGGATAGCTTGAAGATAAAATGCCTCGGCAGATGAATTTGAAAATGATCGCCTAGATAATTTTTGATCAAATGGGCACCAGGATGATGAATTTCCTAAAGGAAATTTGAAAAAATTTCTAAGGCAAGGAATAAATGATGTTGTTGAAGATAAAATGCCTCAGCAAATGAATTTGAAAATGATCGCCTAGATATTTTTTGATCAAATTCCTGATGGAAGAATTTCTTCTCGAGTCTGAGTTGGATGAAGTATCAGAGTGAAGTGCGCCAGGCAGAATGCAAGATGAGTTGCAAATTTGGCTAAGGCATGAAGAATTTGAACATGAAGTTGGCTAAGGAAAAATGATGAGCCCTTGAAGATCAAAGCGTGAAAATCAGGTAAGTAAGGTGAATTTATATTATGATGTGTTCTAATGCTCTTCTCCTTGCTTGTTTTGCAGGAGGAACGTCGAGGTCAGAGCACAATGACTTGAAGTGGTGAAGCACGATGATATTACAACCTTCGGAGGAAGATAAAGTTATGAGTTTCACATGAAGGAAGGAAAGTCGCAAAAGTTGGCTAAGTGACAAAGAAGGAGTGTTTTCAAAACTCAAGATGGAGAAAAGAGTGGAAGTTCAAGCAAGGTCGAAGAACAACGTCAAGAAGAAGATCAAGAGCAATTGAACTCCAGATTCTACCTAATTTTATTATCTGAGGAGGCAATCTTAGAGACTCTTTTACCCTCTGATCAATTTCAGAGGCAATCTGGAGAACATCCTCTTTCTGATCTCAGCTTCATCATCTGCATTCGCCCAAAAATCCTCTACATGAGCCTTGTGCCTATATTCTTCACCCTGCACCATTCCAATTTTTCTGTGAGGATCAAAGTCCTGTCGACTAGTGTGGAGAGTGAGGTGGTAGAATTGTAATTCCTCCTCTGCTTCCTTGGCTTCTTGTAAAGATGGCCACTCCTCAAGTGAATTTTCCATAACAATAGGGAAGTGCACTCCTCCTTTCTTCTTTTTCCTTATATTTTGTCGTAGGCCATGAGTTGCCTAGACACTTCAAGCATCACCATCCTATCCGTGGGGTACCTTGGCAATCGGTAGGCACATGAATGGAACCCCGACAGCCTTATGTAAGTGAACTTTGGGAACTAGATGAACCAATACCCGTACTCTTCAATCAACTTTTATGCATTCTTGGATATTCTTTGTTGCGTTCTCCGTTGAAGAGTTCTTGTGATGTGCATAGTGAAAGCATCCTGCAGTCTCTTGAAGCTGGAGGTATCAATCAGGTGCAGCTGTCTGCAAGCTTCATGGATTTTAAATTGACCGAAACCACATCCAATCGGCTCTTGGTATGTCAATCCCTTATACTTTGTCATCTGAGCTAGCATATAGACAACATATGAGCTCATATAAAATGTCTTCATTCTTCTCAAGCTTCTGAATTGCTCATCTATGTTGTCGCTAATCATCCTTTCCCAATCTACATATTCTTTCCCCTCTAACACCACGCTGATGTAGAAAAACATCCAAGGCTCAAAAGCATATGCCTGTGGGCTGCCATTCACCCAGCTGAGCATCATGATTAAGTCACAGTATTCTTCTTTCAGCTCCTCTGAGATGATCTGCTTTGGCAACTTGGCACCAGGAGGCTTTGGCTTCCTCATCCATGTTGTGTTGATTCTCTTTGCACACCTATCGAAAGATGAGGCATACATTTTATCAGCCCTTTCTTTAGACTTGTACAACATTTTGTCCACAGCTGGAATCCCAAACACCTCTCCAATAGCCTCAAGTGTGAAGTTGGCCAGCAATTTTCCTTCTGAAGAAACAATTGTTTGGTGGTCTAGCCTGTAATAGTTTGCATATTCCATTATCAGCTCAGGACATCGAATTACTGGTGGAAAACCAACAGCTGCATACAATCCACTCCTCACGATGTTGTGTGATGTCACTGATGGAGGATGACCACCCTGCCCGTATATTCTTCTTTTGAATGCCTCGAGATTGCATGAACCAAGGTTGGTATCAATCAAACCTCCCAGCTTTGACACGAACTTCGACTCAGGAAGAAAAGACTTCTTCATCTGCTTGATGATGGCCTACCTGGAGGCATTCTCTTTGCCTGCTTCAGCATTTCCAGCTCTGCCTATAGCTTTGCTTCTTCCAGCATCATCTCCTCTTCGAACTTCAACCATCTGCAAAATAAAATTCAAGGATTATAATTCCAGCTTAGAAAATAAAATCACTACGATATGACTGGAAATATGGAGTTAGCTTCAAAAATAAGAGCCTTCAGCATTAAAACTTCAATCTCCAAACCTCAAAATTTCCAACTTTGAAATTCAAACTTCGAGGCTTCAGTAACTTTCAGCAATACCACCTTCAGCACTTCGAAAAATCAAGCTCAACTTCCTTACTTTAGAATTTTCTCCTTCTCAGCACTCACTCACTTCAACTTCAGCACTCTCACAATCTCAACTTCAGCACTTAGAAAAAAATAATTTACTCAGCTCAGAAATTCCTCGCTCACTCAACAGCCACTCTCAAATTCAGCAATCTCACAATCTCAACTCTGCAACTTGTGAAGAAAAATGAATAGCTTTAGAGTTTATATAATTGAAAGAAGGCGCCCAGTTTAGCAATTGCCATTAATTCACTCCCCCAATACTTAGAAAATTTCCAATTTGGGAGAGAATATGCTCAGTCGTCATAAAGTCATCATAGGAATTTACTATTGTTGGAGATTCCTTCCTCATTCAAAATTTAAAATTTCCCTCCTTGACTACAAGTAACGTTTAGTTGATTGAAACATTTTTGAGAAATTTATTAAAATTACCCCAGCATAAAAATTCATCTTTGCCTTAGGAAGATTTTATTCCATTGAGAAATTTTATTTATTTCATTCATCAGCGCTTTTTAAAAAAAAAATCTATATTTCACCCGGAGAAACTTCATCAATCGTGAGCTCCAACATTTTAAAATCACCAGGTAAAATTATTTTCCCCTCGGAACATTTTTCAAGACTTCCCAAAATATTTCCCCCTTGATAAATATTTCTCAACTTCAAAATTTCATGTGTCTAACCGAAGGGGGACATTTAATTTTTTAAACTTTGGAAAATAATTTTAATCGAAGTTTATTTGACTTCTCCAGCCTTGCGCGTATTTCACTAGGCCAACTTTCATTTCTCACCTAGAAAAATTTCAAATTTCATGCTAGGCGCAAATGAGGTTGAGAGCTTCCATTTTTGAGGATTTATTGAAATTTTCATCATCTTTGCATTCTAGGCGTAATCAAGGGGTCTAACTTTCATTTTTCATCACCTAGCCAAAATAATCTTAACACATCTTCTTTCTTGGTCTAGGTGCATTTGAGAGGTGGTACTTCAAATTTCAAAGCCTTAGAAAAATCTCCAATTATCTCCATCCTCAAGGGCGCATTTGAGCCTTCATACTTTGAGTTTACATGCCTTAGAAAATTTTCAACAGTCCCTTCTCAAGGTTAGGCGCATTTGACACCTTGAGCTTCAAATTTTCAATACTTAGAAATTTTTTTGGAGCTTCTCTTCTAGCTAGGCGCATATAAAGGGTGTAGCTTTTAGTTTCCAACACTTAGTCAAATCACAAGCCACTCCTCTTAGCTAAGGCACATTTTTTGGGTGTTACTTCTAGTTTAAATTCCTTAGGAACTTTTCTAACTCTCTCATGGCATGCCAGGCGCATTTTGGATAGCAAGCTTTCAGTTTTGATGCTTTAGAAATTTTCATTGACTTCCTCTTGCTTTAGGCGCATATGATGGTGGCTACTTCAAGTTTCATGTACTTAGTCAAATTTCAACCACCTCCTCCAAGGCTAGGCGCATATAGGGTGTCATACTTGCAATTTACAACACTTAGAATATTTCCAAGTATCTTCCTCTCCAAGGGCGCATTTGAAGGTAGCAACTTCCAACTTGTCATACTTAGAATTTCTTTACCACCAACTCCTCAAGATCAAGGCGCATGTAGGGGTCTCTTCTTCAAGTTTACAATACTTAGAGAAATTTTCAACTCCCTTCAAACTTGCAAGGGCGCATATGGGGTAGGGAGCTTCAAATTTACAATACTTAGAGAAATTTTCAACTCCCCTCAAGCTTGCAAGGGCGCAAATGGGGTAGGGAGCTTCAAATTTACAATACTTAGTAAAAATTTTCACTCTATCTCCCATCCTAGGGGCATTCTAGGGTCCTTGCTTCAAATTTTGAGGACTTGGACAAATTTTCCATTCAGCCTCTCAAGCTAAGGCGCATTTGGCATGCTGGACTTCAAATTTTTCAGACTTAGTGAATTTTTTATGGCTCTTCAAGCTTTTAGGGAAGATTTGAAGGTGTCCAACTTTCAGTTTATCAGACTTGGATGAATTTTCCAACTTTTTTCTTGACTTAGGGTGAATTGTTCATGATGCCCTCAGCTTGCCCTAACTTGCCATTTTTACAAAGTTTCTCAATTTTTGCATTTCAAGCTGATCTCAAGCTCCGGAAGGTTGGATTTTTGCTTTGCCTCGAACCTCATGGCGTGACTGAGCTGTTGGCACCTGATGCCTGCATGTATCTGCTATTTTTAGCAACTTACTAAAAATAGTAACTGTTCAAAATGAGCTCAAACTTTGTGTGCAGATTGCCTGAAGGATGTTGATCGTGATTGGATGCTGCTTATGTGTGACCCTCGTGCTTCGCCCTACTTTTTAGGAAACCCTAATTCCTTTGCATGGACATGCTAAAAATAGTAAGTGCTTGATTTTCGAACCTCTGCAACTCCGTTTGATCTGAAATTCGCTCCATGAGGTCCTCGTCACTTGCTTGACTTGATCACACTGGCACCTCATGCTGACCTGCTATTTGTAGCCCTGTTTGAGAAGTGCCTTACTATAAATAGTAAGTGCTTAGATCGCCTTCAAATTTTACCAGCAGGTTCCTTGGAAGATACTGATCGTGATGGGATACCTTGGTTTTTGGAGATTTTGGCGTTTGATCCCTCATTTTGGGTCTCGAAGCTAGAAACCCTAATCTGACTTGCATGTTGCTCAAAAGATCTTTGTTTGACCCCGTTTCTGTTGCATGTCACTGTGTTCATGATTCTAAAGTGCAGGGCAGCTGCCGGAGTGATCCTACCAAAAATAGTAAGTGTCTGAAAAAATGACCAATCAGTTGCCAAATGAGTTTGCATGTCACACTGCCCGAGAGATCTCAAAAAACCTAGAAAAACCCAAAAAAATGATCAACATGCCAGCACTGGCTAAAAATAGCAAGTTTCTGAAAAGTGATCAACTCTGCTTGCATGTTACCTCATTGCAAAGCTCTCGGAAAACCCACAAAGAATCTCTAGACATGCATCTGAAAGTCCAACATGCGAACCCTAAAAATGACCCTTGAAGGAAGAATTGCTAAAAATAGTAAGTTGTCTATTTCAGCTCAAATTTTGCAAGCAGGCAGCTTACAGTGTTCTACGTGCAATGCAATCATCAGAATTTGAAAATCCCAAGAAAATAGGCCCCCAAATTGGTACTTGCTAAAAATAGCAAGTTGTCAGAATTTGGTGAAAATGTAGTGGGAGCCTACTCGAAGCATCTCAACAGCAGTGCTAAGCTCAGAATTTGATTAACCAACTCAATTTGACCTCAAAGTTGTCTGAAGACTATAAACCCTAATTCATCATAAAGCCCTTTTAGACTTAGCCAAAATTCAAATCTAGGTCAAATGGCAAGTACATCATTAAACAAAAGAACAAACGAGAGAGACAAACCCAAAACCCAAGCCAAAAGACCGAATGGAGCAAAAATTAGGGGGTCCCCATTTTGAATGGCGATATGTGAAAAGGTCTGTAGGGAAAGAGTTTTCAAGGGAGGGACTCGAGGTTGCCAAGGAACCGATATCTTAATACTTCAAACAAGACGAAGAATTTCAATGAATTGCCATCCAATGCAAGACAATTGCAAGCATGAAGTAAGATCCTTTCAATGCTAAGATTTAACAAATTAAAAGATGCACTTATGTGCCTATAGAAACGATTCAACAACTTCGAGGATTCTCTGGCGTATACTTCCAAGGAGTAGGATAAATGCTACTGAAACTTGATTCTTCACAATCCAAAGAAAATAGGTTGTGATGATTTTCTTGCGAGCTTAGAATATTATCTTTTCCCCTCACCTAAATAACAGTGTATGATTGCAAGTAGATGGTGTTCGGCTAGAATGAATCATGAAGAAAAATGCAACCATTGAAAGTTGACTGAATGAAGAGAAAAGGGAGCGAGTATGAGATAAATACAAGAGATAGAATGAAAAGATTGCGAGAGAGAAAAATGAAAATGAAAGGAGAGAGCGACCAAAGAAGAAACCCTCCTTTAATTGTAAATGGGCCAAAATCCCCAAGAGTGAGCAACTACATGAATTATATCTTGGGCGTTACAAAAGGCATGAAGGCCAGGATGGCAGCAAGAAATTTGATATTAATATTATTAACTTTAATAAATTAAATCATTGGACTTAAGGTTGCCTTTATTATTATCTTTAATATATTTCTTTTAAATACATGACTAACTCTCAAGGTGCACATAAAGTTAATTACATAACTTCGAAGGATTATGATGATGCTCAATTTAATTTGACTTGTTTTTATAATTTATTTTATTAAATGAGAATTATCCCAAGGTTACGACTTCAATGTAGCCACTTTTCACCTACTCATGGCTTGATGATGATTTGATCCTTTATAGACTATGACCTCTCCTTGATGATATTTCCCTTTCCCTCGAGTGTTGATGATCCTACAACCACTTGACAAAGGAATAGGGTTAGACCGTTCTCGATATCATTAATAAAATAAAAACTCTTCCAACACTTTCACTATGAACATATATAAGGAAATCATCCATAATTACAATTACAACCAAATAATTTTAAATTCTTTTCCCAATTTCACATTCTCATGAAAGGTAGTTAATCACAACTAACAGAACTACCATAATTTCATTGTCATAAACTGGCTCAAGACAAAAAGGGATTTAACAGAAATGGTCAAGAGATTGTTGCTTAACTTTTGACCCAGGATCCTTCTCTCCTAGACACATTTTCTTATTACTGGGAGAATCCAAACAAACAGCTTCATATCCATCCTGCAGCCTCAAATATTTTGTAGGAGTGGAAAAAACAAAAGAAAAATTTCCATTGCAATCCTCCCTCTAAACCTCCATGCAAGGAGAAGAAGATTGCTTGAAAATAGGGGGTTCTTCCTTTTTTCTGCAAACAAACTGCTAATTCATATTGGCCAAACAAGTAGAAGCAGCATGTCCCACTTTCTAACAAGTATTGCAAATAAAAGGAGAGCTTTCAAATTTCATTTGTTGAACCCAAGTACCATAGTTGGAAGATAAAGTACATTGAGTGGGGAGCACCTTGTTTCTCTCCAAAAACACACAAAATCTAGAAAACACCAAACGTCTCATATATTTGGTAATAGGGTCAAAAGCACAAAATTTCCCAAAAGAGTTAGCAATTATCATAAAAAAAAATTCATTCCAAAATTCCAAAGGCAATCCTGGAAGACGAACCCAAACAAGAGACTTGAAATCCCATTGGTTGAAACAAGGAGACCACTTAGTAAGACAAAGGCCATTCATACCCATTAACCAAGGACCTTCATTGAGAATCCTTCTACAGTCCTCCATATCATAAAATGAAAAAAGAAAATAGTTGTTCCACATAGCAGTCACCTTAACCTGGCCTCTTAGAAGCCTAGCCCTAAGAGCCCATCTTCTGACAGAGTTAATATTGGGATGATAACCACTAAATCTCCCAACCAGCAAGCTCAAGAGCCAATCTAATGACTCAGCCAACATAGAATCAGGAATATCAAATTCAATCTCCTTAGCACTGAGATCCTCACCCATCATAGGTTTGGGAGTAGGAACAACCACCATAGGTGAAGTGTCAAAAGCCATAGGAGACACAGTCGACACCTCACAAACAGGGGAAGTAACCTGTTGATGTGTTTTTCGTGACTGCACCAACGCAGAATAAAGTCACCAACGGCTACCCTATTCTCTCTTGATCAAAGTATCCAGCACGCTAAGATTGCGAGAGAGTTCATGCGTTCAACTCCAAGGTTCCTTCAATGCGAATAGTCTCAGTTGGCTCGATGTGATTTGCTGGTATTTCAAGGGGACTTATGAAATACTTCAACAACGGAGAAAGGAATTCAAATGCTCGAAAGATTTGTCTATGAAGTTCTTGTTTCAGAAGGTACTGAATGTAAATAGTGTTGGGTTAAGAAGGCTCGAATCTACTCTAAGGCGTGGGACATGGCGATCAATTCTCACAAGCTTCAACTAGGCTCTGATTTGCCTCACTTCAGACAGACTCCACATAACCGGTGCAATCTTCAGAGGAGTAGCTCAAGGTGTTCAAATCACAACTTAGCATTAAAATACCATCACAACGACGCATATAAACATACAAATCATGATCGAAGTTAAGTACATGATATTCTAGTTGACCACAAAAGGTGCATTCACCATCAGCGAACACACTAGTGGTATGGATGGATGAAGTTTGCTCAAATTGAAGACCACATTCACAATCATTAACTACTTGCATGAAATGAAATTTATTCTACTTTAAGATCCTACTCGAATCAGAAGGACTAAGAAACCTTGCTAGCTACTCACAACAAAAGACGAGATTCATCATCAACGAAAACTCTTTTTATTGAGAGAGTGTTCACAACAATTTCTTAGAAATTTTTCAAAGGAAAACTTTCCTTCTTCTTCAACTACACTATCAATCTATATTAAGCTACTTCTAAGTTGTCCCTCTACTCTATGTCTACTGTCTAACTCAATGTCTATTCTAATGAGGTACAAATGAGGGGGGATGCCCCTTTATATAGCTGGCCAAGTCCAATGGACGGCTCAGATTACAATGGGCTGGATGGCCCAAATTGTGCCACCTCAGCCCTAAACAAGATTCACCCTAAAAACTGCCACAAAGAGGAGTGGGGCAATAAATGAGCAATTAATGGCCACCATCTTCTAGAAGATTCTTGTTTGGAAACGCGTTCACACTGTTCCTTCTCCAATTGCAAATTGGATGAGTATGATCATCATGGCTTCAACCTCTTGAAAGGGTATGGCAGGCACGTCCTCGATCTGACTCCAAGGCGACAACTTCTTTCTACTGCTTGATGATGATGTTCTTCTCAACTGACATTTTCTAAAGTCTTTGGGAAGACAGAGGCGTGAACCATCATACAACTTTGATTTATCTGAGTTCGGTGAACCTTATCATAGAAGGTCGAATAAGAAGATCAAGAAATAGGTGCATATCGAGAAGACTCCAGAATCAGAGATTGTTATCGAAGTTGCCGTTCCTCCAGAGGGTAAAAGCTTAGATGAAGCGAAGTTGGTGACTTTACTTTTACTAAGGCTAATCTTGGCAGGACCACTAAAGAGACAAATGTGACTCTTCTTAAGATCGTCACTAATAATCTTGAAGAGAGAATCACGAAGGATGGAGAAGATAAGGCCTTACTCAAGGCTGAAAATAGTCAACTTCGTCAGTACATTTCTGATCTTGTTCACAGAAATCCAAGTAGAGCACCTATTCTTACTCAGCATACACCTGCAGAACAACGAAAATTGGATCAGTTAGTCGGTCATGGTAGACTTTTGGACAACTGGATTGAAAGTTTAGTTGCTACAGGTCAGCGTCTTCTTGTAGATTTGTATCAGTTGAGGAGTGATGCACATAAACTCCTGTAATGTCCCCTTCTCAGCAGTGATCGTTTCTGTTGACCGTTGGCCTATTCCGGAGACCCGTAGGCTGTGCGGATGGTAAAATTAGGGTTTCCAAGTTTTGAGGTGGTTGTTGCTTAGGTTGGGTTTACATTGCGAATTAACTGCAGGTTTTGAGAGCTTGTGATGGTGTGTTCAGTTTGGCATTCAAGACCTTCGCGAATTTACTATTTTTAGTAAATTCTATTTTTGGCAGTGGACAGTTTGGGGTCAGTTCAGTTGGGCTTCTTCTGCAGTCGTTTCAGCTGGCACTTCAATTCTTGGCCTTGGGCGCATTTTTTGGTGGAGAGATAAGTATTTTATTATAATATTATTATTTTAATATTATACCCCTTGGTCTAGCAGTGCAACTTTAAGTTGTTTTAAAAAGGGGACTTTGAGGGTCTTGGCGTCATAAGGAGATGAATTATAATTTTAAAATGTCAAATATTGAGACAAGTAATGTGGGACGCCCTTTTGAGAAGATTGTTTTATTTTAAAATAAGTAAAATGTTTATTGGTGATTTTGGACGCCATCTTTTGGAGGGAAAAGGTGAATTTAAAATTAGGGTTTTGGGCGCCCTCTGGAAGCTTCTAGATGTTCTCTCCCGTCTATATATTCAGGCCTCAGCTCTTCATTTGGCATCTTCTGTCTACTACACCGTTATGCTGCTGGATTGATTTCAGGCACTCGCTTCGAGGAAAGCACACCTCCTAGCATTGGCTCATCTTCTTGCTTGAAAGATAGCAACTAGTTGAGAGGTTAGATTGTATGTGGGTTGTTTTGGCATTGTAGTTGAGTTACTTGCATTTAGTTGATGTTATTCAAGCAATTAGTCATGTTTCAGTGTTGCTGATATTGCATAGCTGTAGACTGTTTTCATTTATAAATCAAAAATACAAAAAGATATCGTTTTGGGTACTCCATATTTCATCTTTCCTCATTGGGGCGACCCACCTTGCAAGGTTACAGATTTTAGTTTGCTGTTTTGGATTTTATTTAGCAAAGTCGCCCTTTTAAGAGGGCCGTACCATTCTGTCTCAGCCTTGGGATGTGTGCAGAAAGTTTCATTGATGTTTGGTGAGGTTTAGGGGTCTTGTTTTGGGCGCCATTGTATCTAGAGCAATCTGCATTTGATATTTTGTCAATTGAGCTTGTATTGAGTGAGATATGAGTGATTGAGTGAGAATTGGTTTGCAGAATTCACCCATCTGATGTGCAGGTCTGATAAATCAGAACTGAGAGAATTGTCTCTTGGTTAGAGCATAAGCATTGAAGGTTGTATTCTGCCATTGGAAACATTCTACACAATTGCAGCATGAAATATTTAGAAATACTCATAATTTAAGTGATCTCTCTGATATCTTGTAAGCTGTTAGTAGTACTATCAGCACTTCATCTTTATCTTGCAATTTGAGTTATTGTACATTCCCACTGAATAAGTGGAAGAGGCTGGCTTGCCGCCTTTTACCTTATTGCATTGTAATTTCTTAAGTCTCCGCCATATGGTCGCCTCTTATCCATCACGGATTGAGTAGCACATACTTGGTGTTGAGCTCTTTTCAGTATTGCAATAGATAGGGATCCTCTGACCAATGCTCACACCTTGCCCGCATCGGGATCCTGGTGTACATTCTGGTTAGAGTTACCTTTTGCATCATTCTGGTTTATGCTAACCTTAACGGGTGTGTGTTGCATTGTAATTATTTGTGAAAAAACAAAAAAATTGGTCCGGTTCATTACAGTGGTATCAGAGCCATGATTCTGCCAACCTGTGCCCAACAGTGATTCAGTGGTCAGATGAGTGACAGTGATTGCAGATACTTCACCAGAGGTCAGGCCAGAAGACAACAGATACAGCTTCCGCCAGTGCCAGAAGCAGATACTTTTTCAGAGGCTTTGAGAGAAACAGGGTTAGCTGTGGATACGGGTAAAACAGTTGAGAACATGTCAGACAATCTTAGGACAGCCATGGAAGAGAAGGATGCAAGGATGGAAAAGAAGTTTGATGGGATGATTGAGATGATGTCTCGATTACTTGCTAAAATGGATCAGCAAGCTACTCAGAACCATATTCCAAATCAAAACCATGCTACAGGAGAAAGCAGTGGTGTCAATGGAAACAATGGGAATAATGGAAACAATGGTAATGGAGGTAGTAGAACTATTGGACAGCATGATGCCATCTCTAGCGGATCAGCCTCTAGACCGCTCTTTCCTACATTCACTCCAAGAGAAGAACAACCAGTTGAAGCTCCCATTCCCTTGGTAGACGATGCCAGACAAGCCTATATGGAGTATGCTACCCTACCTCCTGATCTTAGGAACCAATGGTCCTTTGATCAATTCTTGAATCAGAGGGACAGAAGACACGGAAGAAGAGTTGATAACCGAGCTTATATGGCTCCTAGAACAGATTTTCATCAAGCCTTAGGAAAGGTAACATTGGCTCACTTCGATGGAAGTGATACGTGTTCAGCAAGATCATGGGTTCAGAAGTTAGACAACTACCTTTCACTTCGTCCCATGCCAGAAGAAGATGCCATCAAGTTTGCAACGCTTCATTTGGAGGGAGCTGCCCATGAGTGGTGGTACCATGGTTTGGTCACTCTTGGCCATAACCTTATTCGAACCTATGGAGAATTCACCAACAAGCTGATTGAAAGGTTCGACACTAAGGATCCTGAAGTAAGGTTTCGCGAGCTTGCACAACTCAAACAGCATGGCTCCTTGGATTCTTACATTGCTGATTTCCAGAGACTTTCTGTGATGGTGCCCAACATCACCGAAAGAAGATTGGTTGTGTTGTTTTCTGAAGGTTTGGTTGAACCCTTGAAAGGATGGGTTAAAGCTTTCGATCCACCAAGTCTTGATGAGGCAATCAAGAAGGCTCGTAGTATGGAGTTATCAGCCCCTAGGCCTAAATTTCCGCCTAAGCCTTTTGGCCATAAGAGGGATAAGGATAAAAGACATTCTTCTAATCAGCACAAGAAGTTCCCACCTAAATTGACTGAAGAGCAACGTGAACAGCTCAGAAAGGAGGGCAAGTGTTACACATGTTTAGAGCCTTGGACTAAAGGCCATAGATGTCCTGGAAGAGGGCGTTATAATCAAATGGGAACCTATTCTGATTATGAATCAGCATCTGATATGTCTGATCAGCAGTCTTATTTCGGGGACAGCGAGGATGAAAGAGCCACAGAAGAGTCCGATCATGAGCAAGGAGTTGGGGGCCCTATTGCCCAACTCTCTAGTTTCCAAAAGAACGAATCTTTCAAGGTTCGTGGTGGAGTTGGAGGCCATCGTATTGTTGCATTAATTGATACTGGTGCAACGCATAACTTCATTGATGAAGGTGTGGTTGCAAAGAGAGGTCTCAAAACTGAAGAATTTGAAGGCTTCAAAGTCATGGTGGCTGATGGGTTTCACATTTCATGCACACGAAGAGTTCCTAACATGTCCTTGCAGTTGGGAAACTATGAAGTCAAAGATGACTTCTATGTGGTTACTATTGGTGACACAGATGCAGTCTTGGGCATACAATGGTTACGCTCACTTGGTGAAATCTCTCTCAACCTACAAACCATGGAGCTCAAGTTCCAATCTGATGGTAAGAGAGTTGTTTTGAGAGGAATGTCTAATGGTGGTCCTCGTATAGTTTCTTTCAAAAGGATGGAAAGGCTGATTAGACATGACCAAGTGGAGTGGGCTGCGGAATGCATGGTTCTTCCTGCCAGTCCAGTTGAGACCAAGAGGGAATATCCTCCTGATATTCAATCCATACTCACCAAAAGGAGTAAGGTGTTTGCTGATCTACCACCTGGGCCACCACCAGAAAGAGGTGCTGAGCATGTTATTGAACTTAAGGAAGGGGCCAAACCAGTCATTACAACACCGTATAGATATCCTAAGAAGCAGAAGGACGAAATTGAGAAGAACATAAGAGAACTCCTGGAGATGGGCTTCATTCGCCCTAGCAAGAGTCCCTTCGCTTCAGCTGTGGTTCTTGTGAAGAAGAAAGACGGCACCATCCGCATGTGTGTTGATTATCGTGCCTTGAATCAAAGCACAATAAAAAATCGGTATCCTATTCCTCGGATCGATGAGCTCATTGATGAGCTACATGGTGCTAAATTCTTCTCCAAAATTGATTTGAGATCGGGTTACTATCAAATCCGGATGAGGGGCTCAGATGTTGAGAAGACGGCATTCAGATGCCACTATGGTCATTTCGAGTTCCTAGTCATGCCCTTTGGCTTGACTAATGCTCCAGCCACTTTCCAGTCTTGCATGAACAGAGTCTTCCAGAAGCAGTTGAGGAAATTTGTGTTAATTTTCTTTGATGATATTCTCATCTTCAGCAAGACGTGGGAGGAACATCTCAAGCACTTGGAGGAAGTGCTTAGCATTCTTGAATCAGAAAGTTTGTTTGCAAAAGAGTCCAAATGTGAATTTGGAATGAAGGAGCTGCTCTACCTTGGCCATATCATCAGCGCTGAAGGGGTGAAGGTTGATCCAGAAAAGATCAAAGCTATAGTAGATTGGCCACCTCCAGAAAATCTAACTCATTTGAAGGGATTTTTGGGTCTTTGTGGCTTCTATAGAAGGTTCGTAAAGGGGTATTCTCAAAGTGCTGCTCCTCTTACTGACCTCACTAAAAAGGGGGCTTTCATGTGGTCAGAAAAAGCTCAAAGTGTGTTTGATAAATTCAAGAAAATCATGAGTTCTTGTCCTGTATTGGCCATACCAGATTTCTCCAAACCCTTCGAGTTACAGTGTGATGCATCAGGGGAAGGTATTGGGGCTGTTTTGATGCAAGAGAAGCATCCAATTGTATTTGAAAGCAGAAAATTAAGAGGGGTTGAAAGAACCTACTCTATCTATGACAAGGAAATGCTTGCAATCATGCATGCATTAGCCAAGTTCAGACAGTATCTAGTGGGGAGCAAATTCGTGGTCAAGACTGATCACAACAGTCTCAAGCACTTTATGCATCAGAAGGATTTGAATGAGAGACAGCAGAAGTGGGTGAGTAAGCTACAAGCTTACGATTTTGACATTGAGTATGTCAAAGGGAAGAATAACATTGTGGCTGATGCTTTGTCCAGAAGGCCTCACTTGAGCTCATTGTGTGAGCTTAATGCTGATTGGAAGGAGTTGTTGCTTGCTGATTATGCCAAAAATCAGTTTGCAACCAGCGTTATTGAAGGTACTTTTCATGATGAAAGGTACAAGGTAGTTGATGGGTTGATCCACTACAAGGGAAGAATCTTCTTGGTGGCTGATTCTAAACTTAAGAAGAAGATTTTGGTGACTTTCCATGACAGTCCACTTGCTGGTCATCAAGGGTACTTCAAGACATACAAGCAGATTCGAGAGAGATTCTCTTGGAAGGGGTTGAAGGATGATGTTCAGCGTCACATCAAGGAGTGTAGTACTTGTCAAATGAATAAAAATGAGCACTCTCTTCCAGCTGGTCTACTGCAGCCACTTCCCATTCCAAATCAAAAATGGGAGAGTATCTCTATGGATTTCATCACCGGGTTGCCTAGGGCTCAAGGCAAAGACTGTATTTATGTTGTAGTGGACAGATTGACCAAATTCTCTCATTTCTTTGCCATCACAAGCACATTCACAGCAGCTCAAGTTGCAGATTTGTTCTTCCATGAAGTGTTTAGACTGCATGGGTTGCCTAAAAATATTGTGAGTGATAGGGACAGCAAGTTCCTAAGCACCTTTTGGCAGGAAATCTTTAGGATGAGTGGTACAGTGCTTACTCCAAGCACTAGCTATCACCCACAAACAGATGGTCAAACGGAGATTGTGAACAAATGGTTGGAGGGCTATCTCAGAAATTATGTCTCAGAACAGCAAAGAGCTTGGGTAAAATGGCTCCACTTGGGAGAATATTGCTACAATTCATCTTTCCACATGTCAATAAAGATGTCTCCATTCATGGCCCTCTATGGTTACGAGGCTCCAAGCTTTGCAGAATTGGTGTTTGGCGATAGCAAAGCTCCTCAAGCCAAGGATTGGTTGCAGCAGAACCAAGATGTTTTGAAATCCTTAAAGGACAACCTTCAAATGGCACAAAATCAGCAAAAGATGTACGCTGATCAGCAGCGTGTTGAGCGCTCATTTGAGGTTGGTGACATGGTATATCTTCGGCTTCAGCCCTACAGACAGTCCACACTTAAGAAGAGTGGAGCCGAGAAGCTGAAACCACGCTTCTATGGACCATTCAAGGTTGTTAGGAAGGTTGGAGCGGTGGCCTATGAGTTGGAACTACCTTTGAGTAGTAAGGTCCACAATGTCTTTCATGTGTCTCGCCTCAAAAAGGCACTTGGACACAACGTTGTGGCTTCATCACAGTTACCTCCTTTGGATGAAGAAGGGCAGTTGACTTTGGTTCCAGAACAGATTATTGATTCCAGAGAGCGTTCCTTGAGGAGGAGAACAATCAAAGAGTATTTGGTAAAGTGGAAGAATTTACCATTGGAGGATGCTACTTGGGAGGATGAGGAGATTCTACAGCATCCAGACTTGCGATTGCTTGAGGGCAAGCAATCTTGGGGAGGGCGGACTGTAATGTCCCCTTCTCAGCAGTGATCGTTTCTGTTGACCGTTGGCCTATTCCGGAGACCCGTAGGCTGTGCGGATGGTAAAATTAGGGTTTCCAAGTTTTGAGGTGGTTGTTGCTTGGAGTTTGGGTTTCTGACTGCGGATTCTTTCTGGGTTTTCAGAGAGCTTCGCAGTGGTGTGTTCAGTTTGGCATTCCGGGCAACTTCGCGAATTTACTATTTTTAGTAAATTCTATTTTTGGCAGTGGACAGTTTGGGGTCAGTTCAATTGGGCTTCTTCTGCAGTCGTTTCAGCTGGCACTTCAATTCTTGGCCTTGGGCGCATTTTTAGTGGAGAGATAAGTATTTTATTATAATATTATTATTTTAATATTATACCCCTTGGTCTAGCAGTGCAACTTTAAGTTGTTTTAAAAAGGGGACTTTGAGGGTCTTGGCGTCATAAGGAGATGAATTATAATTTTAAAATGTCAAATATTGAGACAAGTAATGTGGGACGCCCTTTTGAGAAGATTGTTTTATTTTAAAATAAGTAAAATGTTTATTGGTGATTTTGGACGCCATCTTTTGGAGGGAAAAGGTGAATTTAAAATTAGGGTTTTGGGCGCCCTCTGGAAGCTTCTAGATGTTCTCTCCCGTCTATATATTCAGGCCTCAGCTCTTCATTTGGCATCTTCTGTCTACTACACCGTTATGCTGCTGGATTGATTTCAGGCACTCGCTTCGAGGAAATCACACCTCCTAGCATTGGCTCATCTTCTTGCTTGAAAGATAGCAACTAGTTGAGAGGTTAGATTGTATGTGGGTTGTTTTGGCATTGTAGTTGAGTTACTTGCATTTAGTTGATGTTATTCAAGCAATTAGTCATGTTTCAGTGTTGCTGATATTGCATAGCTGTAGACTGTTTTCATTTATAAATCAAAAATACAAAAAGATATCGTTTTGGGTACTCCATATTTCATCTTTCCTCATTGGGGCGACCCACCTTGCAAGGTTACAGATTTTAGTTTGCTGTTTTGGATTTTATTTAGCAAAGTCGCCCTTTTAAGAGGGCCGTACCATTCTGTCTCAGCCTTGGGATGTGTGCAGAAAGTTTCATTGATGTTTGGTGAGGTTTAGGGGTCTTGTTTTGGGCGCCATTGTATCTAGAGCAATCTGCATTTGATATTTTGTCAATTGAGCTTGTATTGAGTGAGATATGAGTGATTGAGTGAGAATTGGTTTGCAGATTTCACCCATCTGATGTGCAGGTCTGATAAATCAGAACTGAGAGAATTGTCTCTTGGTTAGAGCATAAGCATTGAAGGTTGTATTCTGCCATTGGAAACATTCTACACAATTGCAGCAGTGAAATATTTAGAAATACTCATAATTTAAGTGATCTCTCTGATATCTTGTAAGCTGTTAGTAGTACTATCAGCACTTCATCTTTATCTTGCAATTTGAGTTATTGTACATTCCCACTGAATAAGTGGAAGAGGCTGGCTTGCCGCCTTTTACCTTCTTGCATTGTAATTTCTTAAGTCTCCGCCATATGGTCGCCTCTTATCCATCACGGATTGAGTAGCACATACTTGGTGTTGAGCTCTTTTTAGTATTGCAATAGATAGGGATCCTCTGACCAATGCTCACACCTTGCCCGCATCGGGATCCTTGTGTACATTCTGGTTAGAGTTACCTTTTGCATCGTTCTGGTTTATGCTAACCTTAACGGGTGCGTGTTGCATTGTAATTATTTGTGAAAAAACAAAAAAATTGGTCCGGTTCATTACAACTCCGTTAGGGTATTCAGTTGCTTGAGGTTGCGGTTGCAGAGAGTTTGGCAAAGGATCGTGTTCTAGTGTCTCAGTTGTCAGTTGCATGCAATGCTTTGGAGATGGTCGAGGATCAAGACAAAGTTTTTACTTGGAGAGAGCAGCACCTTCTCAAGATGGAAATATGTGAGAAGATTTCTACCAAGTTGTTTTCACTCAAGGATGATGTGGTTGGAGTACTTGCACTTGTCAGTGGTTTCGTTGTTCAGATTCCGTGTCATTATCTTCTTGAAGATGGTACGTATGTTGAGTTGGACAAAGTACAAGCAGAGTTCGAGAAGCTGATTCGTGACAGCCTTGAAGGTGAACCTATGGTGCCTAAGTTAGAGAATATTTCAGTGATTGCAGCTAGTTTCAGGAAGGCGATTGAAGATTGTAAAGATGGCATGCACATGATCACAGAAAGTGGCAAGGAAATGAAGAGACAAATTATCGCTTTAGACAGCATCAAAGTGCCAGACAACAGAGAGATTGACGAGTTCTTGGTTGAAGTGTTAGACCGAGATGACATGGAGTGATCTACCAGTTGGAACCTGCAGTTAATTTCGAGGGTTGAGTCATGAGCAGCAGTTAACTCGACTTTCAGTCTTGAGTTTACTTGTTGACTTAACACATGCTTATCTCATTCTTGGAATTATCATCACAGGAGTTAGGGTTAGGGTTTCCAGTTAACTGAAGGTAGTGTCCAGTTAACTTTGCTTTAAATAAGGACGTGCATGCTTGCACATGGTCCATTTAGGTTAGATGTACCGTTAACTGATGGTAGCTTTCCAGTTAATCTGATAGTTTACTTAATTAGGGTTTGCAGCAAATCTTGCATGCATTGTAAGATCAGATGACTCAAGGTGATTTTAGGGTTACCTACACCTTGATGTATATAAATAAGAGATTTTGCTCATTTGTAAATGACTTTTCTTGAGAGAAATATATGCTGCGCCTACCTTGCCCTCAATATTGCTCTTTTGGTATTTGTTCATGTGTCTTCGCTATTACAATTAATTGTTATGCCACATAGGGTTTCATGCAATTGTAATGGTGGATTCTTTCCATAGTTTAGATAAATCTGTCTTGTGAATCTTTTATCATTATAATCGAGTGTTATGCCACATAGGGTTTCATGAGATTGTGATGATAAATCTGTTTTGAGAAGTCTTTACTATTCCGATCAAGTGTTATGCCACATAGGGTTTCATAAGATTGTCATGGTAAATTCCTCCCATAGTTTAGATAAATCTGTCTTGTGAATCTTTTATCATTATAATCGAGTGTTATGCCACATAGGGTTTCATAAGATTGTGATGATAAATCTGTTTTGTGAGTCTTTACTATTATGATCAAGTGTTATGCCACATAGGGTTTCATAAGATTGTCATGGTAAATTCTCAAATCTGTTTTGTGCCCAATAAACTTGTCTAGATTGAGCTGATAGATGCGCCACCTTGCCTTCAAGTAGAGAATCTAAACTCGTTTATCGTCTGATAGTCAAAACCTTGCTCCATTTCCTCATGCTCTGTTTTCTTGAGGAAATTGGATAGAATTTAAGCAATTAAGTTTAGTTGTAGTTAGTGAATCTGCGAAACCAGAGAAAATTCTCAGCTGCAACGTATATAGTTTTCGAGAAAGTCTTGTACCTCTACAGCTGAAACAAAATGATAGGAATTAGTTTAGTTTATTTCCCTTTATAGGTATTTTTGTCAAGCACAATGAGGGAGCTTCCCCTCCTAATTTGAAGAGCACTCATTGCGTAGTGTACATAGGCTATTCGTATCAACTCTTACTCTAGAGGTGCTAGTTGTTACGCCAACAGTTCTTTCTGGCGCGCATCGTGGGGCACGAGGCCTTGAAAACTTCATGTCACAGTTATGACTATCTGGCGTCCTACTGTTCCAGTATTACAACTAGCACTAAGTCCGCTTGTTATTCAACCAAATTTAGTATTCATCGAAGCAGAACAGTCAGATATTATCAGTAGCTTGCGCACGTTTATTTTTGAAAATCATACATCTACCACCCAGTGGAGAAACGCGGCTACAACTCTGGATAAAGAAGAAGAAAAAGCAGATCTTGCAGCAGGTAGACTAGTTTTGCCACCTCCCGCGTGGAATTAAGCATCCTGGTGTACCGAGTTTACATTAGAAGGAGAGGAAATCCTCCTATCCAGCCAGATCCTGTTTTTGAAGAAGCTCCTGATTAGTTTATTGAATCAGAAATTTTTGAAGAAGAATCTCGCACTCCAATTGCAGAGATGGGTGATCGTATTATTAACATCAACAATGGTGATGATCACAATGGTTGTAATGGAAGAAACGAAAGACGTCCAGCCCCCTTGCCTTGGGGCGACAATATTGGACCATTGGCTTTACCAGGACATCATGAATTGCCCAAGGGATCACGCAAGTTTTTCCCGAGATTTCATGGCGATGGTACTAAACATCCAGATGAACATTTATCAGCATTCACGGCGGTTTGTTCCGTTTTGCATGTTGGTCATGAAGACATCGCCGTTCGTCTTTTCGTGGAGACTCTTGAAAACAACGCAGCAGATTGGTTCAATAATCTTGAGCCAAGAATTATCACTAGTTGGGCTGTCATGAGCGAGAAGTTTTTGGCAAGATTCAAGCCTGCCGAAGACAATCATAGATTATTTGCGCAACTCTCAAATTCAAAGATGGAAAAGCATGAACCGATGAGAGAATTCGTGGCAAGGTTTAATCGCCTTGTTACACGTCTTTCTCACACTTTGAATCCATCTGATGAGATTTTGATGAGTTCTTTCATCAACGCATTGCCGTCAGAAATTGCCTTTTTCTTGAAGATAAGCGAAGAAGATGATCTACAACACCTTCAGGAGGAAGCAATCAAGCTTGAAGATAACATGATTACAACCGGCAAGATGAAAGATGATTCGATTAGGCCGCTTGTACAAGCGTCGGCCGATCCGTTGCTACAGAAGGTAGCAAATGAGGTGACAATACTGAAACGGCAGTCACCACCTCAAGGGCAACCAGCCTTGTCCCCACCACCTTTTCAATCACAACCAGCATATCAGCCGAGAAGGAATAACTTTCAGCCGTACAATAATTTCAAGTCAAAGTTTCCGCAAGGAGAACCTAGACAGAACAATGAAGCTGAAAAGGCTACGGTCTTTTGCAAGTTCCATGATTCAGCAGAGCACACTGGGACTACTTGTCCGGAAAATCAAAGAATGAATCAGCTCATGGGATTTGCCGATTCTGCTCCTAGTTCAGACTTCATACCTTCCAGTTCAAACGTCGTCTCTCCACAGCCAGACAAGTTTGATGGCGACTCCGCAATGGGATATTTTGATTGAGAACCCGTTATTGAAGAAGAAGAAGAATCCCGTCGTTTTTCTCTTGCAGTGAATCACGAGAATATCACCTCACCTGTGTTCACACGTGCTCAACATTTCAAAGCATAGGAGGAAGAGGAAAAACGGAATTTGAATACAAAAGCAAAGGAAGTAACTTCTACTTCCAATCAAAAACCTTCACAAGAAAATATCTTGCCAGCAGCTTTAGATACGTCTTCAGAAAGCTTTGACATTGTCTCTTCCATGATGAAGAAAAAGGTACAAATATCTCAGCTGGAGTATTTACAAGATCATCCAGAGCAGTTGAATAGGATCTTGAACGTTCTTAAGAAGAAGAATGTCGTTCAGCCGACATTATTACAATCCTCAGTTCCTGCAGAAGAGAAGCCGATGCCATTTTATATATCTTTATGTATAGGAGGTTTCAAGTTGAGCAATTGCATAATTGACAGTGGAGCTTCGGACAACGTAATGCCCTTACAGATTATGAATGCGTTGGGACTTTCGTGCACCCCGACTCAGGAAAAGTGTTATTCACTTGAGTCCAAACCGGTGCCGTTAGTCAGTCAACTCAAAGATGCGCAAGTAAGGCTAGCATCGTGTCCAGAAAAGAAGATTATGATGACTATTCTAGTAGCTGATATTCCTACCAGTTACGGAATGTTACTTAGTAGAAGTTTTTGCAAGGATCTTGGAGGAGAAATACAGATGGATTGGTCGTTCGCGACAATCCCATTAAAGAAAGGTACTTTCAAGTTAGAACCGGAAACCAAATCAAAGTTTACAGTGGTGAAGTCCCAGGACCCACATGCTCAAGTGTTGTATCAAGACACGGGTCCAGGCACATATGCTATGGTGTCTGAAGTGACAGATGATTGTCAAAATTTTTGCTCTTTCCACCAAATTACCAGATGAAGAATCGAAGATGTGGACGATGCAGTTTGATGGCAGTTGTTCGACTTCAGGTTCCGGAGCAGGAGTAGTGATTATCTCTCCCGAAGGTCGTTTATATCCTTTTGCATATAGGTTGCAATTCGATTGCACTAATAATACTGCAGAATATGAGGCGCTTTTGTTAGGTCTCAAAAACGCAAAGGATATGGGGATCAAGCTACTTCAAGTTGAAGGAGATGCAGAGCTGATCATAAAGCAGGTTAGAGAGCAGTTTCACGTTAGAAAGAATCGTCTCCAGAACTATAGGCAGAAAGTATGGAATGCAATCGACTGGTTCGATGCATTTAATATCAAATATATTTCAAGAATGAACAATAGCAAAGCTGATGCGCTTGCAGTTTTAGCCGCTCTTTTTATGCCTAACTCTGACTTTCGTCAGAATTCATTTGCTATTGAGCTTATCTATAGACCAACTATTCCTGATAATTCGGACAACTGGCAAGTCTTCAGTGATGATGAAGATATCAAAGAATTTCTCGTCATGGGAGACAACTACAAAGAATTGTTCTTTGAAGGGAGTTCAACTCCTCACAAAGAGTCAATTACTCAAGAATCTGAGGTTATAGAATCTGGAATCATACAGTTGAAAGGAAATAAGATTCCTAAAGGTTTTGTATCCTTAGAGGATATTTTTGATAGGCATGATCGTTACATCCAAGATCAGAAGAGGTCAGGGGTGAATACTTCATCAGAATATAGTCAAGTCAACATAGGTACTGAAGACAAGCCTCGGTTTGTAAATTTAGGCAAGTGTTGTACTCCTGAAGAAACTGAGAGGTTTATTGCCTTGTTCAAGCAGTACAAGGATGTTTTTGCCTGGTCATATGAAGATTTAAAGGTCTTCACACCCGTTGAATTGTCTCATACAATTCCGCTGAAGTCTGAAGTGAAGCCTTTCAAGCAGAAACAAAGACATTATAATCCGCGAATTCAAGATACTATCTACACGGAAATTCAGAAGATGGTGGACTCCAGGATAATTTTTCCTATTCATCATTCCACCTGGGTGTCAAATATCGTTCCTGTGCGCAAGAAGAATGGAGAAATCAGAATTTGCGTTGATTTTAGGAACTTAAATCAATCGTCCTTAAAGGACAATTATCCCTTACCGATCATGGAGCATACATTGCAGACAGTTACCGGATCGGAAATGCTATCACTTCTTGATGGTTTTTTCTGGTTACAATCAGATTGCAGTGGCTGAGGAGGATCAGATCAAGACAGCTTTCACCACGCCGTGGGGAACGTTTGCTTAGGAGAGGATGCCTTTCGGCCTTATCAACGCTGGTGCTACTTTTCAAAGAGCCATGGATTTAGCGTTTGGGGATCTTAGGAATAAGATCATAGTCGTCTATCTTGATGACTTAACCGTTTTTTCAGATAAACGGAGTGATCACTTTTCACACCTTGTGAAAGTGTTCGAGAGATGTAGGTATCATAAAATATCTTTGAATCCGAAGAAGACAATCTTTGCGGTGACGAAGGGCAAGTTACTTGGTCATATCGTTTCCAAAGAAGGTACCAGAATAGATCCGAATCGGGTGGATTCAATCAGAAACCTATCTCTCCCTACAAGCAAAACGTAGGTGCACTCCTTTTTCGGTAAAGTTAACTTTATCCGAAGGTTCATACCTGATTTCTCAGAGCTGACGAAGGAGATTTCAGCAATGATGAAAAAGATGTCTACATTTGTGTGGACGAACGAAGGCAAACAGGCCTTTATTAAGATTAAAGAAGCTATTGCTAATGCACTAGTGTTAGTTCGACCTAACTTTCAGAAAGATTTTATTCTTTATTGTTATGCGTCAGAACATTCATTGTCTGCCATTCTGACAAAAAAGCTCAGCGAGGAGGGTGAATCTCCTATTGCTTTTATGAGTGCTAATTTTAAAGATGTTGAGATGCGTTATTCTCAGATTGAGAAGAACACTTATGCTGTCATCTGAGCTGTCAAGAATTTCAGATTTTATCTTTTGAATTCACATACAACGGTGTATGTCACCGATCCAGCAGTCAAAAGTGTGCTTACTCAGCAGGAGATGGGCACAAAAAGAGGAAATTGGATCGCGAGAGTTCAAGAATATGATCTAGAGATTAAGCCGACCAAGCTTGTTCGCGGGCAAGGTCTTTGCAGATTGTTGGCGGAAGATGGAGATCGCAAGTTTAAGAGCAATGGTGGAATTGGTTTAGATCAAGAAGTTGAAGAGGACCTTCCTTTGGTCCTACTTGTTAATTCTGCAAAAGAATAGTACACACCTTTATGGTATTATTCAACGTATGGAGAATGTCCACGTCACATGGACAAACGGCAAGAAAGAACACTGAAATTGAAAGCACAGAATTTCGTGCTAGTTAACAATATTCTGTACAAGCGTGGCCTTGACGGAACTTTCCTATTATGTGTCGGAAAGGATCAGCAGCGAAGGTTGTTAGAAGCTTTTCATAATCAGGCATGCGGAGGACACTTTTCATCAAGGGTCACTGCATTTAAGATTCTAAAAGCACAGTTTTATTGGCCAACTATGTTTCGTGACGCATATGATTGGGTGTACAAATGTCAGTTATGTCAGCAGTTTGCTGGTAAAGTGAAATTGACATCTTTTCCACTCAGGCCAGTTGTTATCGACGCTCCATTTCAGTAGTGGGGTATTGATTTTGTAGGACCTGTCAATCCAGTTTCTAGTAAGGGGCATGTTTTTGTCCTTACAGCGACAAATTATTTTACAAAATGGGTTGAGGCAATTCCTACTAAACGAGCTACATCCCAAGTGGTTTGCAGCTTTCTCAAAGAAAATATCATTTCTCGCTTCGGAGTTCCTCGAAAAATTGTGACTGATAATGCAACTTGCTTCTCGTCAGAGGAGATTTTAAGTTTTTGTTTTGATCACGGCATCATGTTATCACATTCGTCAGATTATTACCCACAGGGTAATGGATAGGCCGAATCATCCAATAAGAACATTGTCACAATTATACGCATGTTGGTTGAGTCAAATCAGCGAACTTGGCATACTAAGTTATACGACGCTCTTTGGGCTGATCGTATAACTCCTAAACGAGCTATTGGCACCTCGACTTTTATACTTTTGTATGGGACAAAAGCTATTCTACCTATTACTTTGGAGCTGTCTGCTTTACAGTTGGCATCTACAGTGGAAGATGAAGAATTTAATGATCCTATTTAGAAGAGGATTTTGCTCCTGATGAAACTTCAAGAGGAAAGGATAGAGGTTGTTGATAAAATCACTCAGCATCAAGAAAGAGTGAAGAAGATTTTTGATAAGAAAGCTCATCATAGAGACTTTCAAATCGGAGATCAAGTCCTTTTGTGGGACAAAAGGCATGAGCCAAAAGGAATGCATGGAAAATTTGATTCCTTATGGTTAGGGCCCTTCCAGATTCATGAATCGGCAGGAGAGAACACTTATATTCTCTCACATCAGGATGGAAGGCTCTTCCCGCTTCCTTATAGCGGGCAATATCTTAAGCACTTCAACCCTCCGAGGGAGGAGTAATATTGTTAATATTTTGTAAGTATTTTTATGCTTTATCGTTATGTTGTTTTGTTTTTCCCCGTTCTATGATGTTATGTTGTGTTTTAGGTGATTTAAGTAGTCTTGTTTTAGGTGATTTTTAGGTTAAGTTTTTAGGAACTTTAATGTTTTAGGTGATTAGGGAAAGTCCTGACTCCATATACCCAACTTATAAAGTCACTGGTCTACGAAACACTGAGATTCTAGGGATCTCCTATGCCATAAGTATCCGACATGGTCACCAGACGGAGCCTAATGTTGTATTCAAAACCAAATTTTTTGCTTCACTAAGGCATTTTACTTAACTGAGTCTTAATCTTGTTAAAGTGATGTCAGAAGGTCGTTTTTGGGCTTTTTAAATATGGAGTTGGTGTCAGTATCATGTCAGTCTGTTACTGAAGAGATTTAAGAAAAGTGAAAACGAGACGAAAAACATCAAAATTTTCTCTTTGAAGAAGGGAGCACTTTTTCAAATGGGCACCCTATCTTTTAGGGGCTCAGATCTTGTTTTTAGGGTTTGTCACCTCCAGCAGACTTTTGTCTGGCATCACGTCAGCTTCATAGTGAGCTATCAAGTTTGTCAAATGGACCTGTTTTGAGCGAGTTATGGAAGATATAGTGCAAAACAAGATGAAAGCAAGAATTGGCTAACACTGGTAAAAAGCGCAGCTTTTGGAAAAGGCACCCATCTTTTTGAGGTGCCAAATGTAGGTTTTTGACTAAATGCCACCCAAGATGTTTATCTCACGTTTGTTCGAACTTCGCGACGCATCCGTCAGTGGGTGAATCTGAGTTGCTGAAGTGCTTGAACCTGAGGTCAAACGTAGGGTCAAATCTTAGTCAGAATATCAGAGGAAAAAGCAAAAGAGCACATTTTGAGAAAGGCGCCTAAGCTTTTCAAGCCTTTAATGCTTTCTTTCTGATGATATCAGATGTTCAATGTGTCCGTGTTACTTTCAGCTTTCCGTTGCCTGTCTCCGTCAGATCAGAAGATGTCTCAGCAGCTTGCAGTCGAAGTTTTTATATTATTTTTGTCATTTCCAGAAATGGTTAAGTCTGGAGGAAAAAGAGCAACTTTTCAAAAAGGCGCCCTTGTTTTTAATCCCTCAGACGATGTTTTCTTGGGAAATGTGCCTTTGCAGCTGTTATGCAGAATGAGGTCAGCTTCGCAGTGAACTTGAGATCTAGTCCTAAAAGTTGATAAATCAAAAGTTATGAAGGATTTTGTTTTTCCCTTCGTTTGAGATACAGAAGTCAAAATTTGACTAAGTCTGAGGAAAAGCGCAGCTTTTGAAAAGGCGCTTGGATTTTTGAGCCTTCAGATGTTAGTTTTATGGTTTGCAGTCTGAAGATATCTTTTGATCAGTTTTTATCCTGCTTTGCGATGCATCTGTCAGTCAGCCAATCGGAGAAGTCAGTCAGCCAGTGTCAGAGGATGAATAGAGGTCTCGACAGAGGTTTTAGCTTAAATTTTCATGAAATTTGGCTAAGTCTGGAATTCGCCTTAAGAGGTCAAAATTGGATTTTCGAAAGAGAGTTGAATGGGCGCCTTAACTGGAGTTCTGACTGCAGTTAGACTAAACGTTTTCTGGGTTGTTGTTGATGTGTTTTTCGTGACCACACCAAACAGCGGAACAAAGTTTCCCAACGGATACCCTATTCCCTCTTGAACAAAGTATTCAACATGCTAAGATTGCGAGTAAGATCATGTTTTCAACTCCAAGGTTCCTTTAATGCGAATAGGCTCAGTTTGGTTGATGTGTTTTGCTGTGTTCTTACGAGGGGACTTACGCAATTGTTCGGGGTTCTTGCAGTTAACAGTCGGTGTATGCTTTGAAGGGGATTCTTGTGTGTATGATTTGGCAATATAGTTCGTTTTCCTAAGACTAATCAGAAATATGCGGAAAGCAAAGAGTATAGGGCCTAAGAAACTTATGTTCTATTCTAAATGCAGGATATGTGGAGCTTCGTTTCAGTAGACTTCAACCAAATTTCACCTAGCCTCGCGTCGGACAGCCTCAGTAAAATTGGTGCAATCTTCAAAGGGGTAGCAAAGGATGTCCAAATTATGACTTAGCATACATACACCATCACAACGACGCATATAAGTATACAAATCACAATTGAAGTTAAACTCAAGATAATTTCCAGTCGACCACACAAGGCGAACTTATCATCAACAAGCTGCTAGTGGTATGGAATAAAGTGAAGCTACCTCAATAAAACCACCACACATCAAAGTAAACTACTTGCATGAAAATTATGCTACTTGGATATGTTGTGACCTTTTCACATATCGCCCCATCTGAAATGGGGACCCCTAAATTTTTGCTCCATTCTGGTCTTTTGGCTTTGGTTTTTGTTTCTTTCGCTCGTTCTGCTTCTTTTCCGCTTTTCTACTTTCCGGGGACGCTCTCGTTTGCAAGCTTGAACGCAAAAATCTGGCCAAGTACAAAAATTAGGGTTTCACATCTTTAAGTCACTTTGAAGTCAAATTAAGTTGGTTAGTCAGCTTTTGAGCCTAGCAGTGCTAGTACCACGTTTTCAGCAAGTAACCCCTAAATTTTCACTGAATTCCGCCAACTTTCTATTTTTAGTGTCATTTTAGGGTTGATTTTCTCAAGATTTTCATGTTTTGACAACTTCATTGCATTCTGGATACTCCAAGTTCACTTTTGGAAAAAATTTGAGCAAAAACAGATGACTTGCTATTTTCAGCAGTCCAGCTTCCAGAGCAGATTTCAAGGTCTTAATGTTACATTTTCTGATGCATGTCCGGAGATTCCTTCTGGGTTTTTCGAGACCTTCGCAGTGATATGACATGCAAAGCATGACAATGACTTTCAGCACTCAGCCTTCGGAGGCCAATATTAGGGTTTGCATTCAGAATTTTTCAGCGCATGTCGGCATTTTCTTTCTGGGTTTCCCAAGAGCTTCGCAACGATGTAACATGCAAATGGAACCGGTGACTTTTCAAAAACTTGCTATTTTTAGCCAGTGATTGCATGTTGGAGATTTTTTTGGGTTTTTCTGGGTTTTTCGAGATTCTTCAGGCAGTATGACATGCAAGATCAACCAGCAGCCGGTCGGTCACTTTTCCGGCCGCTTTCTATTTTTAGCAGGTATCACTTGGGCAGCTACTCAACACCTCAAAAATGCAAGTTGATCATCATGCAACCGAAACGAGGTCGAACGGAGCTCATCTGAGCAACATGCACAAAATTAGGGTTTCGAGCTTCAGCGCTAAAAACGAGTAGTCAGATGACAAAGTGCCCTAAAACGAAAGTATCCATTACGATCAGTATCCTTCAGGAGATCTGCTGGCAAAATTTGAAGGCAATCGGAGAACCTGCTATTTTTAGTAAAATGTTCCAAATGCAGGCTATAAATAGAAAGTTGATCTCGACGTCAGCACAAATGGGAGAACTCACCAACAACGGGCACACTGTCCAAATTTCAACTCGAACGGAACTAAGGAGGTCTCAGAAACAGGCACTTACTCTAAATAGTAAGTCACTTCAGAAGCAGCTATAAATGGCAGGTTGACACCAGATCTCAGCGAGCACAAGTCAAACATGTGATAAAGAGTCTTTGGCGTGAATTTCGAGATAAATGGAGTTACAGAGAATGAAGAATCAGATGATTGCTATTTTTAGCAGGTCAATTAGGGTTTCCTAAAATCAGGGGCGGAACACAACAGTCAAGCAAGAACAACTTTCAGTGACGATCACCATGCTTCAGGCATTCAACACACAAAATTCGGAGACTTTCTGAACAGTTTCTATTTTTAGTAGGTTGCTAAAAATAGCAGGTACAAACAGGAATCGGGTATTGACAGAACAATCAGTTGAAATTCAGAGCAGGGCAAAAATCAGGCTTTCCAAGGTCAGAATTCAGTCAACGGCGCAAAATTTAAGGAACTTTCTAAAAATAGAAAGTCGGGGCAAATCAGGGTTGTGTTGGTTGGAAATTTTGTATTCTCGTGAAAGCGTACAAAATTGAGATTTCAACCACAGCACGTGAGTTTGAACTCTCCTAATTAAGGGAAGGCTCCCCCTTTAACTAAATAAAACTAAATGGATGGGACAGCAATCGTTCCTCTTGTTTCAGGAAAGATTACGTTCTTCTCTCTTCACAGAAAAGACACAGTAAATGTTACTAAAACTTATTACAACAGCTATGCAGTGAAATTAAGAGAGAGGAAATAAAGTTTCCTGAAAGCACAAAGACTTCCGTTATTTCCTCCGGGACGGGAAAACAATTCGATAAGCACAAAGTCTTGAAGAATGAAATCCTATCAACCTTTTTCAGAACGATTACTTTATGGAAATATACAAGATAAAACAGCTCAAAGACTGTAATTACAATGTATCTTTTAACTACTCTAAATGAGAAATACTATGAGCACAAAGACTTATAATTATTCTCTATTTCTAACACTAACTATGAATTCAATTCTCACATTTACAGCACAAAGTCTGCAAATATTTAAATCGAATCTCTCTTCAGCAATCTTCAACAATTCTCAAGTAATCACAAAATAATAAAACAAGGATTCAGCTCAAAGTCTGAAATTCCAGCTTCTTGATATTACTTGAAAATTCACAATATTTCACTATAAAGCTCAAAGACTTTATGAGTACAAAATTCTGCAGAGTTTTCTTGCTTGCTAAAAAGATAAAGAAATACAATAGACCCCTCAAGTATTTATAGGAGGAGGGTCTGGAGAAAAAGGTGGGAGGATCTCAACAAACTTGAGAAAATCTCTCAACCGATAACTAATTGCGATTGACTTATTCAAAATTACAATCCAAATTGTGATTTGTCTTGTAAGATTTTACATGTAATTACATTTTCGAAAATTGCAAGGAAAGAACACTTGCAATTGCAAAATTTGTTTTTACATATATATTGTCGAAAGTAAAATTACATAAAACAATCTAAAACTTAATCTGTTTCATTCCTATCTTTGAAAGATAAGAATTTGCTGATGATGGTCTGCAACTCATTTGGATCTGGACCCAACGTGTTCTTCGCCACTGCAACTGTCTTCAAAATTATATCAAAATATTTGATAGTTGCCAATCTATGCTCTTCATAAGTATTTTGCATCTTCTCAAGGATTGTTTGATGATTGACAAGCTTTTGAATCGAATCCATAGAAAATTGCTCTGATTCCATTTGTTGACGAAAACTGCCTGCTATTTCTGAAGTAACTGAATCAGCTTCAAGTAATTCATCATCTTGATTTAAAACCGTACATGAGATCTTCTCAAAACTTGAAAGAATATCCTGCTGAACTTCATCATTCATTTCTAAAGTGGCCTGAATATCTTTGATAAGATCTTGAATGACCAATGATCTATTTGTCATAAGTTCTTCAAATTCTATGTACTTCTCTCTATTTGGCAAGATCGAGTTGCTACATAGAATTTGTAACTTGATCTATCTCATGCCAGATTTTTAAATCTTTCTCAAGTGATTCCAAACTTTGCTTGAAGGCTTCTAAAGTCTGATTCAGCTTTATCTTTGCTATTCTGACATTCTTGAAAACTTGCAATGTTTTCTCAATCATTGGAATACTTTGCTCAATTAGCTGAGTTATCCATGAATCAATTGCTTTGGCCTTTTGTGCAATTCTTTCTAATTGTCTAACTGATTCATTTGGAGGAGCTGTAGATAAAGAATCAACTGCCTCTGATGATCCTGTAATCCTTTGAATGACTGAAACCAGCTGAGCATTGTCTTCTTTGAGCTTTTCCTTTTTAGCTAAGAGTTCGTTATAGCTTTGTGTCAGAATTGTCACTGAACTCTGAGCATCCTGCATCATATTGGCATGAGTCTGCTTGCCCAATTCCACCCTTGTGAACTTGTAATCAGATACCTGCATTTCTTCATGTGGTTTATCAACTAAGGGCTCTGCAATTTCAGCATATTTCATTCTGTTGCTGTCAACAAAAACCTGTGAGACTGTTTTAGCTTTCTTTGCGATCACTGGTTTTGATTTCTTTAATTTTCGGAAATCAAAAATATCAGGAGACACTGCCTGTTTCTTTCTCTTAGGAGCAATTGAATTTAACCATGGAGGAAGATCCAAAGTTGTCACATCTGAAATGGCAACTGCAGTCTCTGTAGAAATAGCCTCAGTTTGTGATACAACAGAAATTCTCGGAGGTGCCTCGGTTTGTACAGCAACTATGTTTTGTGCAGAAGACAAATTACAACTAGGATTGGCCATGAAACAATCAAAGCTTGTTACAGACGTATCAATTTCTGGAAGAGTTGTTTCTGACATGGCTGAAAAGATTGGATTTATGTCAAAAATACTCTTGAAGTTACTAGGCAAGTTCATCATGGGAGTATCCGTTACAGATGAAGACTGATGACAAGTCTCTTGTGGTGGAATAGAAGGAACAAAAACGGTGGAAAAGGAATCAACATCACTGTCGATAGGGGACATAGGAGATATGGCTGATTCTGGTATTGGAGCTTCAACGTGAGGAGTTATCTCACTTAGAATGGTAGAGGTCTCAAGAACCTCGCCTTCTTCTTGCTGATCTAATACCTGAATCTGCATTTCGTTGACTTCCTTACCCTTTAGTGTTTCCCTATCCAATGGTTGTTCTGGAGCTCTGCTTACTTTCAGCTTGATTCTGGTACTTGAAGAGGAAGCTCCTTCTTTTGATTGTTCCCTGATTTCTGATTTCAATCCTCTAGGACCAGCTGGGTCATCTTCAGCTCTAACTTTGATTTTGATAGTCTTGACACCTATACTTTTGAGCCAAGAGTTGGTGTTCGCCAAGACTGATTGAAATCTATCAAAGATAGAGACGGATTCCTTTTGAGACCACTGAATTGCAGGAATGGGAGCATTAGCAACTCCCTGTTCTTCGTACTCAGGATCCAAAATCTGCTTATCATCAATTACTCCTTCTGGAATTAAAGTCAGATTCAGGTCAATAATTTGCTCCAAGGTTAGCCTGCAATAATCCATTTTATATACATCCTTTTCTGTACGGAGATCTGCCCAAATGTCCTCAATGCGGTGAACATGAGTGAAGGAGGCTCTTTTTATTTTATCCTTCATCCTTCTGTAATCAAAATCCACCCTAGCTTGGAATCTTTTCAATGTTATCTCCTGAAGTTCAGTTTCCATTGCTTTGGCTCTTGAAGAGGTTGTCAAAGAATACCTGCCAATTACCAATGGATTATGTGAAGAAATACCAATTCCAGACTTGTGTTGTGAAGCTTGACGTGAATGAACTGCCATTAACTGCCTTCCCAGCTCCATCAGAATGATCTTATCAGTCGGATATCTTGGGAGCATATAAGGTTGGTCTTCAAAGCAGCCAACTCTCATATAGGTGAATGTTGGAAATTGAAGAAACAAGCAGCCATATTGATTTACCTTATTCCAAGCTGCCTCAGATACCCTGTTATTTACCAACTCTTTATCAAACAAACACATAAAATAACCAAAGAAGGCATCTTGAACCCTTCTATAATGTGCTCGACTTGGAATGAAAGTCAGCTGATCATAATATTTCCATACAGGCACCAACGATCTGTCACCTTCAGGAGATAGGCCTGGAAAATGCCTCAAGGAAGCTGCTATGTAAACCAAATATGAATTCATATAGAAGGTTAGAGTGGTAGGAACCTGTGCAAGCTGTTCACACAAACAATCACTGATTATTTCTCCCCAGAAAATTGGATGATGTGCTTTTCTAATGACAACCATGAACTTGTACATCCAGCTTTCAAACACACTAGAAACTTTCAACCCTGCAATTCTGCTCAGAAGAGTGATCATGTCGTTAATTTCTTCTATAAAATCAGACCGGTACAACTTAGGCATACGGGTCACACAAGGTCGTGATTTAAGAAGCCATTTAGAGTTGATGTGTTTAATACAATCACTCTTTTTCTGCTCAAAATGTCTGTGAGCACTCTTCAATGAAATCTCTGAATAAGTAGTTGCATCAGGTACTCTGAAAACCCTGTTGATTGTTTCGGCATCAAGTCTGATAACTACGTTGCCATCATCATCCTTGATTGTTCTGGATTGTCTATCAAAGCGAGCTGCACATGCAAGGACGAATTCTGGTTCAAGGGCAGCAACAGGAAAAGAAGCCACTAGATGAATATGACTTCTCAGCAACTTTTGCACATCAGAAGAAGTGGATTTTTCAGCTCTTTCAAGAAATTCGGACATATCAATATGCCCTATTTCTGTGTCTTTGATCTCGTCGATATTTGAAACGACGTGAGATGGAGAAATCTCATTCTGATATTTGTCAAACTTATATTTCATCTTTTTGCCTGCTGGAGAAGTTGGCTCGTCTGTCATTGAACAGGAATCTGCAAGACTGCGGTGAAAACCCCATAAGGTCAGAACATCATCAGCATCAACGTGAGAGGACATGGCGAAACTCAAACCCTAGAACAATGAAATGGACTTTGGAAGAAAGATGGAAGACAAATGAAGATGAAATCGAAATGAATGGAATGGTGGCAGTCAAAAACAGCATGTCTCTTCTTGAAACAGCAAGATAAAGAGATCTTTGGCTTGGATTTGGAATTTCGTCCAAAAAGGTCAACTTTTGTGCTTTTTAAGGCGATTCGGGTTTTTGAATGACTTCGGCAATTTCGGAACTTTTTGACACTTTAACAATTTCTGCTTTTTGCAATTTCGGGATTTTGAAAAGCTTTGACAATTTTCACAAAGGCAATCGGGATTTTTCAGAAGTTTAACAATTTTCACAAAGGCAATTTTAAAAATTGTTATTTTAAAAATTGTTATTTTAGCTGCGAATCCTGAAATTGTATTTTTGGGCTAAAAATCCAAAATGAGAGACAAAGTGAATTATTTATTTTGTGAAAAATGATGATGGATATTTGAAGTGGCGAAATGAAGTGAAAGGAATGAGCATGGTATATGAAAGTTTATTGCTGGAAATGGATGGTGAAATGGAAAAAACTGCGTTTTCATCATATGAAGCATTTTTTAAATGGAAAATGCGTTATGTATGAGGTTTAGGATGGAAATATGGAGGATATGTAAGGCAAATGAAATAGTAAATGAAATGAAGAGAAACGGAGGACATATGATATGAATGTGTATTATAAAAACGCGTTTTCATATGAAGACAGACTTTTGCAAAGAAAAACGCATTTTAATATGAAGATAACCAGTGAGAAAAACGCATTTCCATGAAACTATAATAGATACTTATGAATACACACAAACGAGCATGATAAAAGCGAAAAACAGAAAGAAAAACGCGTAAAAATAAAAAAAGCATTTTGAAACAGTCATAGAAATGTAAAACGATGTATGTTGAAGACAAGGACGTTGAAAACAAAGTAATAAATATCAGTAAAACTTGAAAGAAAAGAGAAAAAACGTGAATCATACCTGGAGAAGGGTTCGAATTGGAAAACAATGATAAAGCAAACCCTAGGCGTGTTGAAAAAAGACAGAAACTCGGCTATTTACTGGTGAAAATCTGAATTTGAAGCATTAAGGTCGACCAAATCTCCATAAAATGAGGAAGTAAATGCAAGGAAGAATTCAACCAGCTCAAATTTGAGAAAAATCGGACTTTTAAGAAGCTCTTGCAATGCAAAATATCATCAAAAACATAAATCGGGCTTTTTTTGAAGTTTTACATGCTTTTTTAACAAAATCGGGTTTTCAAGATCAAATAACAATTTCACTTTAAACAAATTCGCACTTTTCAGATGACTTGACAATTTTCATTTTGACAAAAATGAACACTCATAAAAAATTCAAACTTTTCAACTCATTAAAGCAAAATCGGGTTTTTGAAACATTTTAGCAATTTTGCTTTTTGTCAAAATACAAAGACCTTAACAAAAATCGGGTTTTTTAAGCACTTAAGCAATTTCGGGTTTTTGAGACACTTTAGCAATTTCTGCTTTGGAGTCTAAATTTCCCTATTTGCTGAGTTGCTCTGAAAACCCGAAATTGATGAAAAAGACACCAAAAACAACTCAGAAATTGATGAAAACGGAAACGTAAAGGGGAAAAAGAGTAGCCCAAAGGTTAATCAACCTAAAACAGAAATTTTCCACCCTTTGCACCTCGTAATGCCTGCCTTAGAGAAGAAAAATCTCAAGTTTTAAGAAAATTTTGATTGGTTACCTAAATTTTGAAATGAGTTAAAAATTTAGGATAACAGGTTGACAAAGGAAAATCAACTTAAATCTGGCAGAAGGCGTAAAATTTGCTAAAATGGATAAAATTTCAAGTCCGGCATGGAAACTCGCTTTGAAGGCTGAACAGAGGCAGAAAATTGGCTAAGTCTGGAAAGTTGGAAGTAGGCCATGGTAAATGCGCCCTTGGTAAGAATTTGCCTAAGTGTTAAAACTGGATGCTCAGGGGTCAAAATGCGCCCCTCTTCAAAGGTGCTAAAAGTGAAAGTTTGCTAAGTGGCGAATCTGGAAGCTTATGGGTTAATTTGCACCCTCTTTAAAGACTTAGGAATTTTTGCCTAGGTGTCCAAATTAGAAGTTGGCAAGTCCAAATGTGCCCTTCTTAAAACTAAAAGTACCATGATCAATATGCGCCCAAGAAGGTTGGAGATTCAAAAATTCACTAAGTGTTGGAAATTGAACGGAGACCCCTTCAAATGCGCCCATGGCAAAAATGAATGTTGCAAGTGTCAAATGCGCCTGGAAGGGAGAAGTGAAAATTGTCTTAGGCACAAATTGAAAGCTCAATGTGGTAAATGCGCCCCAAGCTAAAAGTGAACCCACTCAAGTGCGCCTAGGTGTGTAAGGGTATTGAAATTGGAAGTTGACCCATGCATGTGTGCCTGGGGTGTTGAAACTGAATTTTGGCCATGTTATATGCGCCCAGGGCCAACTTAAAAAGTTGCTAAGCATCAAATTGAAAGTCTCAACAGGTATACGCGCCCTTGAGGAGGAAATATGTTAGAAAATTCTCTAAGTCCCGAAATTGAACGTCCACCCTCTCATATGCGCCTATGATGAAACACAAAGCTCTGAGGGTCATTTGCGCCCCTCTTTGAATAGAAAAGTAAGAGCTTAGCATGGTTAGTTGCGCCTGGATTGAAACTAGAAGGAGGGCATGCCAAATGCGTCCTTGATGAAAGAGGAGGCGAGCAAAGGCAAAAAGCGAAATTGGAAGTTGCTTATATGAAATGCGCCTTTGCCTGGGAAGTGAGTCTTGAAATATTCTAAGTGTCGGAAATGAAAGTTGCATTAGCTAAATGCGCCAAATGGTCAAATTGAAAACACCATTAGCTAAATGCGCCTAAGCCAGAATGAAACCTCAGCACACCATTTGCGCCTAAAGGGAATTGGAGAATACACCAAGGCGTTGAAACTAAAAACTTGAACCTCAGAACGCGCCCTTGGTAAAATCAAAGTGCCTTAAGTTATTTGCGCCTGGGAGAAAGTGGAAGTAAGCATAGGCATTTGCGCCCAAAGCCAAGGAACAAATTAGAAGCTGGATATGGAGAATACGCCTGGGATGATGAAAATGGATGTTGACCCATCCAAATGCGCCCAAGACCTTGAAAGATGCTGAGGCGTGGGAAATGAAAGTATCACCACGTATATGCGTTGCTGGAAAAAATTGAGATTTCAACATGAAATGTGCGCCTTGAAACTTCCACCAATGATATGCGCCTTGGGTTGGAAGATTTAAAAAATCCACCTAGATGTTTAAAATTGAATGTTCAATGTGGCAAATGCACCTTAAAGCTGGAGAAGACATCAAAATTTTTGGAATTCAAAGCCAACCCAATGGTATGCGCCATGAAATCAAGATGATATAAAAACGTCCAAGTCATTTAAATGCTCATGGGTGTATTTGCGCCCACCTTTGAAAGAGAAAATTGGATTTTAAAAAAAAGAAGAAAATTTTAAAGGCGTTGGAAATAAAATCATAATAGGCGCTTTGATTAAAGGAGATATGGATAAATACCAATAAAAAAATTAAATGTCCCCCTTTATGATTTACGCCTGGACTGAAGGTTGTCTACAAAATTGAAGGAGTTTAAATTTTCCAAAGCGAGATTAAATTGAGAAGGCGTTGGAAGACTTATTAATTTCTCCAGGCAATTAAATTTCAAAATCCGCCTAAAGACAGAGAAATTAATTAATTTAATTAATTAATTATTTTCCTAAGTTTAATATTAAATTCCCCCTTTCGATTTTGACCCATGAAATTTTAAAATTCAGATGATTTTAACACGGGGAATTTATTTTGGAGTCAATCACGGATGGAAAATAAAATTATGCCTAGCCAGTTTTGACGGGTGATATCGAATTTTTAATGTGTTGGAGAAATAATTTAAAATGGCAATTAAATTAAATTTTTAATAAATTAAAAGTGCCATTTTAAAAAGCAGTTGAGATAATTTCAAATCAGTGTAAAAATGATTTTCTCGAAATTACTGGAGGTAACTGGCAGTCGGGAGGGAAATTTTAAATTTAAATCGAGGAAAGAATCTCCCCGAATAGCAAATTGTCATAACAACTGCCTGACGACTGGAATATTCCCTTTTAAATTTAGCAAACGCGTCAGTCATTATGAAGGGAATAAAAGGCATCTGCTAAAATTAGCACCAGTCTTTTGCTATAAAACTCTGAGGATTTTCATTCTCATCTCACAAGATTCGAAGTTGAAATTTATGCTGGTGAATTGAGTTGTGAGATTTTAATTCGAGAATTGCTGAAGGTGTGAGGAAATAAATTCGATTTTGCAAGAGATTGAGGTTGCCGAAGGTTGAATTTCTTGAAGTTGCTGAGATTTAGAGTTGCGAAGTGCTGCGATTTAAAGCTTGAAGGCTTTAGCCTTTCTTTTTTTATTTCTTCACGTTGCTGAGGTAAGTACTCGAAGTTGCTGAGACTTTTTATTTCGTTGAAAGTTAAGATGTTTTTTGAAGTTGAAGGCTGAAATCATTTATTTATGCTGGAGGTTGAAAATTGTTAGAATTCGAAATTGCTTATGCTTTAAATTTTTGGAAGTTGCTGAATGTTAGAGTCAAATCAGATTTAAATTTGCTAAAGCCTTCGAAATTGCTGATGTATAATTTTTGAAGTGCTGATTTTAGATTGCTTTTCGAGGTTGCTGATTTATAACTCTCGAAAAGTTGATTTTAATTTGTTGAGGTTTGCTGATTTGAACTTGCTCGTTTAAAAACTCTCGGACTTATTTAAACTCTTCGAAGTTGCTGATGTATAACTGTCGAAGAGTGGATTTGAAACTTGGTAATTTATAACTGGCAAGTTTGCTGATTTTAAATATTTGAAGTTGCTGACTTAAATATTGCTGAAACTTAACACGTTTTCCGAAGTTGAAATTGTTGGAGTTAATTTCTTACGGGGAGTTGAATATTTCTTTTGGCTACAAATGGTTGAAGGTTGAAATTTAAATTATCGAGAAGTCAAAGTTGGCTACTGAAGCTATTAACTTGTGTTTATTTTTGCAGCCAACTCCATTCGCCGGCCACCTCATGTGATTTTGGTCTTAAAAAAAGTCGGAAGTGTAATGTTCGCTTCTTGTTTTGCAGATGGCTGATGGACGAAAGGCTGATGCTGTTGGAACTAGCAAGGCTGGAGCTAAAGCTACCAACAATGAGGTTGTCAAAGAGAACGCCTCCAGGCAGGCGATTATCAAGGGTCTAAAGAAGCCTTTTATCCCAGAATCCAAGATCGTGTCAAAGTTTAGGAACCTGACGGACACCAACCTCGGGTCTTTCAACCTCGAGGCCTTCACACGCAGAATGTATGGGCAGGGTGGAAATCTTCCTACAGATGCATCACGCAACATCGTCAAGAGTGGATTGTACGCAGCAGCAGGGTTCCAACCAGCAGTCCGTTGTCCCGAGTTGATCCTAGAGTGCGCCAACTTCTACAATTCCGAGGATCGGACTATCACCTCTCCGGATGGTATGATCATGGCCAACTTCGCTCCTGATGCAATTGGCGAGGCGTTTGGGATACTTGCTACGGATAATATGTTGTATAAATCCAAGGCAAAGGCTGACAAGATGTACGCCACGACCTTTGAGAAGTGCATGAAGAGAATAAACACCACGTGGATGCGCAAGCCAAAGCCTCCTGCTGCTAGGCTACCTAAGCAGATAATCTCAGAGGAGTTGAAGCAAGAATACTGCGACATAATTATGCTACTCAGCAGAGTTAACGGTAGCCCGCAGTCGTTTGCGTTCGAGCCTTGGATGTTCTTCTACATCAGTGTAGTGCTCGAAGGGAAAGAGCAAGTAAACTGGGCAAAGATGATAAGTGATAATATCGATGAGCAGTTCAAGAACCTCAGGAGAACACAAACATTTTACATGAGCTCGTATGTTATTTACATGCTCGCTCGAATGACCAAGTATAGAGGGTTGGCGTATCAAGAACCAATTGGCTGCGGATATAATCAATTCAAAATTCACCAGTCCTGTAGACAGTTACATCTTACTCATACTGGTGACTTTCAGAGAGTGAATGATGCTTTTACCATGTACATCACAAGAACCCTTCAACAGAGACTACAACAGAGGGTATCCGAGGAGGCTCAGATGCTGATCGAAGAATATGGGTGTTGGTTCGTCCAATTCCCGAAGTTTACCTATCTGAGGCTTCCGGGTTACGATTCATATGTTTACAAATTGCCAAGGTATCCAACTAACAGAATGATATTACTTGAATTGTCCAGGCAATTGGTGGCCTATGACAAGATCATAAGGCGAAAGAAGAAGGGAGGCTTACATTTTCCCATCGTGTTGGGAAATTCACTCGAGGAATGCCCTACTCTACAGGCGGCCAAAGAGGCTGAGGATGAACTGAAATTCTACAAGCTGACTCTTCATACGAGCCGACAAGATTTTGATCCTAAGGGAATGATTGGAATGGTGCAAGGAGTGGAGTATAGACACAAGGCTCACCTGGAAGATTTTTGGGCAAATGCCGGAAGTGAGGATGAAATTAGAAAAAGAATGTTTTCAAGGCTGCCTCTAAAGTTAATTAGGGAATGTGAGGTGATTCAGGTGCCAGATCAACTTGAGGAGGATACTAGGGTCACCCATCCTGACTATGAAGCAGTGAAGAACACACCGATGCCACCAGTAGATTGGGCCGAACCAGAGATTTCGGATCTAGACACTCTGTCTATTCCCGTCTTGACATTTACAAGGGCTTGGGTGGATGAGCGTGTTAACAGATTAAGGCGAAGGTCAGTTGCCTTCACACATGACCTCATGGGCGATAAAAGGCCGCTAGTGTTAGCGAAGAGGAAGAAGCAGCTCACGCGAGGTCCAGAATCCAGAAGGGAGCCTGTTCAGCCAGAGCCTTAGGGATCGGAAGACACATCCTCAACTCAGTTGGTGTCTCATTCTTCTAGTGTGCGTGAAGTTTCATTGTTTGCTAATCAAAGAGCTAAAAGAAATGAAGAGCCAGAGGTTGGGGAGGTTAACCAACCAATGCCAAGAGAGGTAGATACTCAGAGTGTCAATGATCCTGAAGGTGCCAATAAGCAAGATGAAGGGGAAGAAACGGATACGGACACCCACTTTGACTACTCCTTCGAAGATGAAGACGTTGGAACTCATGAGGGAAGTGATCAAAATGTTGAAATAATTGAGCCTCAGCCAAATACTGCTCGAGAAGAAGTTCGGGAAGTGGAAGCAACTGAGGAGCGGCCCCTGATCATTTATGATATTCAGCGCAATTGGCTCTCACAGGCTATCAGAAGGGACCAAGATGATGATGCGGACCTGGCAGTTGAAATGGAAGAACTCCTAAACAGAACAAGCAAGTCGCCTAAGCGGAAGAGGGAAAGAAAATATACGAGGATGGAAACTAATGAGGCAGGGTCCCGCAGCCTTCATATCGCTGTCCCAAGGGAAGACCATGATTTGAGTAATACAATGCCGGAGAACTACACGATCACCACAGTTGAGTTGGGACGCCCTTCCGGAGCGCAAGTAGTGGAAGAAGCTGAAAGTTCATTTCAGGCATTGAAGGATAGGCTGGTGAAGAAGGAAGGAAAGTACAAGAGATTAAAGAAAGAGCACAAGGCGTTGGTTGAGTATGTGCAACATCTCGCACATCCTGTCGCTCAAGAAAATCCAGCAGCAGAGCTTCCACCAGAGCTGCCACGAGAGCCAATCAGCGGCCTTGAAGAAGTGAAGAGGGCTGTACGAGAAGGAGATAAGTGGATAAATGGTGTCCGTACTGAGGCTGAAAAGTTTATGACGGATCTTGCCTCAGCATTTCAAAATGCCTCTGGTATTCTCTCATTCCTAGATAACGTCGAGCAAGCTTGGGGAGATACCCATATCTTTCAGGATAAAACTATCCCTCGTCTTGCTGTTTTGATGCGTGTGCCCACGCAGACTTTGGTGAGTGAAGGAGTAATCCAGGCGGGTGATAGGTATGATTTCCGTGGGTGGCATTCAGCAGCGTTCACTGGGAAGAGTTTCTTTGACACTGCAGCAATGGAGTCCTCCAGGATCAGAAAAGCTATGAGGAATATTCACGAGAGTATCCTCAACACGTTGGAGGCAGTGTTCGCAAGGAGGTTACTCATGAGGAGGTAGATGCAGAAGGATTAAAGGCGAGGTTGCAGCCATTCTTTTCTGAGATGAGAACGTTTTCCCAGTTGGATTTTGAGAACATCTCCACGTTTTCAACAATCATTCAGAGCACGCAGGATTCTATCGAGACTTGGGGAAAGTCTTGTGAGAAGCATGAGCAAATGGTGGCCATCTTGGAGTATCAGCTGAATCTTACTCCATCAATTTCTGAGGAAGAGGTCGATGCAGTGTTGGCACGATTCATAGCGTACGCGGTCCAAGAGAAGAGCAAAGGAATTTGGGTCGTGGACGAGAATCTTCTAGAAGGGTAGTGGGCATTAATTGCTCATAATGATCAAAGGAGGAATCTGCTATTTTGGGAGCATTTATGACACCACTCCACCTTCTGGCGGTTTTTAGGGCAAAACTTGTCTAGGGCTGAGGTGGCTCAATCTGAGCCCTCTATTGTAATTCAATCTGGACCGTCGGTTGAGACTGGCCAGCTATATAAGGGGAAGTCCCCCTCATTTGTACTCTAGTAGTCATAGTCAGAATCAGAGAGTAGTGAGCAATTAGTGAAGCAGAATAGAGAGTAGAAATTTTGAGTTAGAGTAGTTTTCATTTGCATTGTTGAAGAAAGGGAATTCTCCCTTTGAGAATTTTGTAAGAGATTGTCGCAAAAGCTATTCATAATAAAGCCTTTCATTGATGGTGGATTTAAACTTTGTTTTGAGTAGTTCGTGAGGTTTCTTCTTCCTTTGACTTCAACTAGGATTTAGTTTCATGCTAGTAATTAGATATGGATGTTTATGTTTGATGTAAGTGGACTTCTTTTATCCATACCACTAACGTTCTTACTGATGGTAAGCTCGTCTTGCGTGGTCAACTGGGACATTTTACACTTAACTTCGATCAAGATTCATGCTTAATTATGCATCGTTGTGATGGTACTTGCACTCTTGAATCGTGATTTGAACATCATTTTTATTCTTTGAAGATTGCACTTACTTTGTCGAAGCTGTCCTATAGGAGGCTAGGCAAGGTTTGTTCGAAGTTCATTCAAGTTGAGCATAACACCCATTTGCATTTAGATTAGAATTTAAAATTTTAGAAATCTCTATAGCCATTCAAATTCCGCACAATCTTGATTAGTTTTAGGAAATTTGCACTCTAAAAGCCAAATCATTCGCATAAAAGTCCCTTTCAAAAAGCATATATTGGTTGTTATTGCACGCATTCAGAACAATTACGTAAGTCCCCTCGTAACAACACAGCATATACACATCAACCAAACTGGGTCTATTCGCATTACAAGAACCTTGGAGTTGAAAGCGTGATCTCACTTGCAATCTTAGCACGCTGAATACTTTGTTCAAGAGAGAATAGAGTGTCCATTGGGAAACTTTGTTCTGTGTTGGTGCGGTCTCAAAAACCACGTCAACAGGATACGAAAGGAAGAAGAGACCTTGCTAGCTATTCATGACAAGACGAATTCCACCATCAATGAAAAGATCTATTATCATGAAAAGTTTTACACAACAATCTCCCCAAAAGTTTTCAAAGGGAAAACTTTCTTTCTTCTCCACACTATGCTAAGCAAAATGACTACTATGCTCTACTATGCAATCTCTCCAATCTCTAGCTCTAATGCTAATGCCTGATCTAATGAATTACAAATGAGGGGGACTCCCCCTTTATATAGCTAGCCAAGTCCCAAAAGACGGCTAGGGTTACAATTAATAGAGTGGCCAGAATCGTGCCACCTCAGCCCTAACCCTAAAAACTGCCAGAATAGGGAGTGGTACATTAAATGAATCAAAGATTCCCACTCACTCCCAAAAATAGTAAAGGCAATAAATGCCCACAATCAGTCTTCTAGAAGATCCTCGTCCAGTAGTGCGTTCCAATTTGCCTTCTCTTTGACTGCAAACTCAACAAATCTGCCAAGTACAGCCTCAACTTCATGAACTGAAATAGGTGGAACACAATCTAACTGAAACTCTAACACCATGACTGAATGCTCATGCCTCGTACAAGATTTTCTCCAAGCAATCAAAGAATCCTGCGTGTTCTGGATCAAGGTGGAGAAGGTAGAAGTATTCTCGAAATCATCCTGTACAAAGGTCTTAACATCCGAAAAGAAAGGCACCAACAAACCCCTCAAATTATCAAGATTAACCTCATCTGGATTCAACCGCCTAGCAAATATGGCCTCAAAGGTATTTTGAACTCCATCTATAATATTGGCCATAGCCTTGTGTACCCTGGCTGAATCTGCGTGTGCAGCGTCGAAGAAGCCATGCCCCGTGATTGCTGAAGAATACCATCTCGAGAAATCATACTTGTCATTCTCCTGAATGACATCTCCATCAATCAGCAATCGCAACGGAACATGCCTCAATGCCTCAAGACGCTGAATTACTCTGCTCTGATAGATAGAAGCATCACCCCAAGCATGATCCACTGCCGCCATCCATGTCAAAATACTAGAGGCCTGCTGGAAAGCGAAAGCAAGGTCCTCCATAAACTTCTCTGTCTCAACACGAACCCCTATGACCCACTTGTCCGCCTCTTTTGCCATTTTTCCTAACTCTACCAAGCCACTGATGGACTCTCTAGGTATTTCCGCCGGAGGCTCTATAGCTGGAACATCATGCCCTCGAGAATGAGACAGCTGCTGCATATACCCGATTAAAGCCTTGTGTTCTCTTTTCAACCTTTTGTATTTTCCTTCCTTCTTGAATAATCTGTCTTTGAGGGCAAGATAGGAGTTATCACACTCCTCTACAATCTGCGCGCCAGTGGGGCATCCTAACTCCAAAGTCGTGACCACATAATTCTCAGGAACTGCTTCATTTCGGTCACAATCAACTTGAGGCACAGCTACATGAAGAGTACGAGAACCATCCTCTTCAGTGGATATCTTCGAAAATTTTCTTGCTTTCTTCTTCTGTGGAAGTGCACTGATCCTGTTCAAGAACTCTTCCATCTCAACCGCTGGATCAATCTCCTTACTGGGGCTTCTTCTCATTCTATCCTTAAGCCAATTAGGCACATCATACTGTATATCGAAGGGTTGCTGTTCCTGTGCCTCTACTTCTCGAACTTGCTCAACTTCTTCATCGTTCTTGCGAGGCTCATCGTCCTCAAGTGGCTGAGTGTCCCCTGACACTGTATCATCATCATCATTCATGGCCACCTCTAACTCCTGCTGAAACTGAGGGTCAGTAATAGTCCCCTCATCATCCTGCTGGTCAGCCCTAGTAGGTGCGTTGACACTCTGGCCAACTGACTCTCTCCGTGGAGGCTGAATATTATCCTGTATCACTTGCACCTGATTCAATGCATTCCTCTGATCAGCAAACAAAGAGACCTGTATACTTGGAGAACGTGTCTCCAATAGTGATGCAATTGTAACTCATGGAGGCTCTGGCTAAGTAGGCTCCTGCCGAACTAGCTCCTTCTTTCGAGATTCTGGACCTCGTGTGATCTGTTTCTTTCTGCCAGTGGTGGGTGTCCTGTGATCTCCCATCATATTGTAAGTCAAAGCAATTGACCTACTCTTCAACCTGCTTACTCTCCTATCAACCCATGCTCTAGTGAATGTCAGGACAGGAATAGAAAGAGTGTCCAAATCTGCAATCTCAGGTTCTGACCAATCTGGAGGTGGAAGTGGAGTATCTCTAACTGCTGCATAATCTGGATGAACAACATCCATATCTTCGTTCACCTGGTCTGGAACCGGCACAACTTCACACTCCCTGATCAAAGTAATCGGCAACCGAGAGAACATCCTTTTCCTTCAATCTCATCAGCCGCATCAGCCCAATAATCCTCAATGGTGGCCTTATGTTTAAATTCTTCTGACAGTACCCATTTGATGTTATGATGTGGGTCATAGTGCTGTCGGCTAGTATGATATGAGAAGTGATAAAATTGAAGTTCATTTTCAGCCTCTCTAGCTGCCTGTATTGAGGGACACACCTCATCTGAGTTTCCCATGACAATTGGAAATTCTACTCCCCCCTTCTTCTTCTTTTGAATTTTACCAAAGGCAAGCAATTGCCTAGATATCTCTAGCATTAATATTCTATCTGTTGGGTACTTAGGCAGCCTAAATGGGTACGATGAAAAACCTTGCAGCCTAATGTAAGAAAATCTCGGAAATTGTATGAACCAGCACCCATACCTTTCAATCAGCTCTTGAGCATCCCTCGAGATTCTGTGATGTAATCGCTCATGAAGCAGCCTCGTGATATACATGGTGAAGGAATCGTTGACACGCTTGTAGTGAGTTGTGCTCGCCAAATGCAACTGTGGACAAGCATCATATATTTTAAACTGGTGGGAGCCACAACCGACAGGTTCCTTGTAAGAGATCCCTCTGTACTTTGTCATACGAGCCAACATATAGATGATGTAGGAGCTCATATAGAACATCTTCGTTCTTCTCAAGCTCAGAAGCTGCTCATGTAAATTATCACTGATCATCTCGGCCCAATTGACATAATCCTTCCCTTCTAGCACGAGATTGATGTAGTAAAACATCCAAGGCTCAAAAATAAATGACTGTGCACAGCCACCAACCCTGCTCAGCATCATGATAAGATCACAATACTTCTTGTTTCAAGTCCTCTGCTATGATCTGCTTCGGCAACTTCGTTCGAGAAGGCTTGGGAGTGCTCATCCAGCGAGTGTTAATTGTCTTCGTGCATCTCTCGAATGCAGAAGCGTACATCTGTTTAGCTCACTCTCTGGATTTGTAGACCATGTTCCTGTGCACCGGGATCCCGAAAGCTTCACCAATGGCTGCTGGAGTAAGATTAGCTAGCACTTGGCCATCAGGTGACATGATCGATCGGTGATCCTTCTCATAATAGTCGGCGCATTCCATCATCAACTCCGAACACTGAATGGCTGGGGGAAAACCAGCAGCTGCATATAGTCCGCTTCGAACAATGTTGTGTGAAGTAGTCGAAGGTCGATGACTCCCAATGCCCAGCATCCTGTTCTTGAAGGTCTCTAGGTTGACGGAGCCCAGGTTGGTGTCTGTCAACTTGCCCAACTTTGAAATAAATTTTGATTCCGGCATGAATGTTTTACTCAACTTCTTAATCACAGCTTGCCTGGATGCACCATTGTCCTTGCTAGTCGCCCTTGCCTCAGCCATCTCAGCTTCTTCTCCAATAAATTCGAACTTCAACACTTAGAAAAAGATTTCTAAGTAGACTTCAGCGACTTCACTACTCTTCAGCAACTTCGATCTGCAACTTGAACTTTGATAGATTTGTACTTCACATCAGGAAGTGCGCACTTCACAACTTCGCACTCTTTAAGCTCTCAGCAATTCCTTGCTTTAAGGCGTCCTCTTAGCATAGGCAACTCCAACCTTCAGCAACAAATGAATTGAATTTGCACCTCAGCAAAAGCCTCTTTAACCAACAAGTGCACACCTTCTTGACTTCATATTTTGCAAGGCTCAGCCACAAGCTCAAGTCGTACCTCCCTTGACTTCAGCAATGGCACTTCTCCAACTCAAGGCGTCCTTCCAGTAACTCCCAGACTTAGCCAAAAATTCAAACTCTTCAATCTCCAGTTTTCAACAACTCACTGCAATGTCAATCTCAAAGCAAATCGAATTCTCCAGCTGTGAAAAATAAGTGAGAAACTTCTTCATTTTATAGCAAAATTCGAATTCTAGAAGGAGCCAATTTTAGCCAGTGCATTAAACTTCCACTACTCCTCTTCAAGAATTCAAATTCTCCCTCTCTGGTGTTTCTGACACTTGTCTCCCAACGTCAGGAATCTTATTCTTCTAGAAGCTTGACTTTGACTGGCATCTTTGAATTTACTTTCGAAAAATTTAATTTAAATCTATCTTTTAATTCACCAGCCGGAGCTCTGTTACTTGAATTTGAATTCAACTTCTCCTCTGCTCTGGAAAATTCATCTTCAAAGAATTCAACCAAAATTATCTAGGCAACTTATCTTGAATTCATCATTCGGAGAAATTTATTTTGAAAACACATTTTATTCACTCTGCCTTAGAGAATTTCAAATTTTCCCTTAGGAAAATTCACAATTTGAGCACCAATTAAATTCTTCACTGAAAAAGTGTTGGCGAAGTGCGAAAGACCTGGAAATCCATTTCTCATCACAAATGTCCAGTACCCAGAAGAGAATTTTCTTTAGAATGCTTCGAATCCATGGGTACCCAACGAACGGGTTCATTCAATTTTTCAATTTTGAACCTTAGAAAATATTATTTTATCAAATTTAAATCCATTCTTCGCCTGTGATCATCCTGTGTTGCTCCGCTTTGAGAAATTTGAGTTCATCTGCATTATCATCGTTCTCTGACTTCACCACTGAGAAAAATTTGCTTGAGTCTCACGAAAAATTTCACCACCTTGAGCTCTAGGCGTATTTTCTAAGAAGGAAATATTTTTGCCTTAGAAAAATTTTCAAATCATCTCTTGGGAAAATTTTGCCTTGGAAATTTTGCCTTAAAATTTTTATTCAATCTTGCCACTCGCATTTTACTCCATATTGAAAAAAACATTTTTGAAGCTCCAACGCCTTAAGGGAAATTCCTCACTCACCACCTTAGGCATATATCATACTTGAAGAAAATCACGCCCTGGCATTTTATTTCCACCACCTCACACGCCTTGGGAAAAAAAAAAAAAATCCTCTAAGACTTACCACCTTGGGCGCATTTTTTACTTGAAGAGGAATAACGCCCAACATTCACCACCTTTTACCATGCTTTGAAGTATCTTCACTTACCTTTTACCTTATTTACCACCCTCATTTACTTTTAACACCTCAACTTGGGCGCATTTTGGCTTGGCAAGAGGATGACTCTTCGACTTCACTTTTTCGTCTTCACATGCTCTTGTTTGGGCGCATTTAGGAGGGTGAGGAGGACGAATTTCCTTTGACCTTTTGACTTTCTTCTATCTTGAGCGCATTTTCATGTAGGTGGAGGATAAAGATTGTTGACTTGTTTGACTCATTCCTCTCTTGGGCGCATTTTGGACTAGCTGGTGGATAACGCCTTTGAGTGACTCTTCACCTTCTATTTTTTGTCTTGACATGCATGCATTTGGGTGCATTTTGCCCATGGAGGAGGATGAAATTGTTTCACTTCCTTTGACTTTCTTGCAACTTGGGTGCATTTCACCCCCTAAGAAGGATGGGCGCATTTGAAGGGGTGAGGAGGATTATCCAGACTTAGAAATTTTTTTCAACTTTTTCCTCTTCAAGGTGGGCGCATTTTGCTATGCCAACAAGATAAAAAATGTTGACTTTCCTTTGACCACTTGTGCTTTGGGCGCATTTTGCCCCTTGTTGATGTGTTTTTCATGACCGCACCAACGCAGAATAAAGTTGCCAAAGGCTTCCCTATTCTCTCTTGATCAAAGTATTCTGCATGCTAAGATTGCAAGAAAGCTCATGCGTTCAACTCCAAGGTTCTTTCAGTGCGAATAGGCTCAGTTTGGCTCGATGTGATTTGCTGGTATTTCAAGGGGACTTACGGAATTGTTCAACAGCGGAGAAAGGAATTCAAATGCTCGAAAGATCTGTCTATGAAGCGCGGTTTTCCTATTCTAACCGGAAAGCACTGAATGAAATGGTGTAAAGGTTAAGAAGGCTGGATCTATTCTAAGGTGTGGGACATGGCGATCAATCTTCACAAGCTTCAACCGAACTTCGCTTTGCCTCGCATCGGACAGCTTCCACGGAGTTAGTGCAATCTTCAAGGGAGATGACTAAAGATGTTCAAACCACCACTTGACATGAAGATACCATCACAACGACGCATACCATCATTCAAACTGTGATTGAAGTTAGGCCCAAACATTTCCAGTTGACCACACAAGGCGCATTCACCATCAGCAAATACACTAGTGGTATGGATAGACGAAGTTGCTTAGATCAAACACCACATTTCACAGCTAACATCTACTTGCATGGAATAAAAATTATACTACTCTACGCTACTTGAAGTAGAAGGGATGAAGAAACCTCGCTAGCTATCCATAACAAAGATGAATTTCACCATCAATGAAAGATCTTTTATTATGAAAGTTTTACACGACAATCTCTTACAAAAGTTTTCAAGGGAAAACCTCCTCCAACTACACTATCAATCTACTTCTAAGTTGTCCCTCTATTCTATGTCTACTATCTAACTCTAAGCTAATGAGGTACAAATGAGGGGGACTCCCCCTTTATATAGCTAGCCAAGTCCCAAAAGACGGCTAGGGTTACAATCAATAGAGTGGCCAGAATCGTGCCACCTCAGCCCTAAATAATATTGCCCTAAAAACCGCCACAAAGGAGAGTGGGGTAATAAATGCGCCATAACGTCCACCATCATCCTTCTAGAAGATTCCGTTTGTAGATGCGTTCACACTATTCTTGATCTTCTTTCTCGACTTCGCTCGAGCTTCCATCCTTTCTTCATCTTGAGTTTTGAAAATATTTCGTCTTTGTCACTTGGCTAACACTTAGCCAATTTCTTGCGACCTTTTCTTCCTTCGAGGTTGAAACTTGTAACTTTATCTTCCTCCGAGGGTTGTAATATCATCGTGCTTCATCACTTCAAGTCATCACACTAAGTCATCATCGTTTGGCCTCGACGTTCCTCCTGCAAAACAAGCAAGGGGAAGGGTATTAGAACACTTCATAATGTAAATTCAACTTACTTACCGAGATTTTCGCGTTCATTGCCTCCACTAGCAAACTTTTGCCATCTTCATAATTCTTCATGCCTTAGCCAAATTCCATCATCCTTTGAACAATATCAACTTCAACTGCATCCTCAAGAAATTCATTTCACCCGCTGGAGCTCGACAACTTTGATTTTATCCACCTCTGGCTCAAGAAAACTATCTTTACGAAGGGTTTAAGCAAATTCACCTAGGCAGTTTCTTTCAAATTCATCGCCTGGAGAATTTCACCTTGAAAACACATTTTCTTCACATTTGCCTTAGAAAATTTTCACATCTCCCTTAGGAAATTCATCAACCTGGCGCCCATCAAAAATATCCATCCTGAAGACCGCAGCGAAGCATGGAAGGCCTTAAAATTAACTCCTCATTGACAATCTTCGATACCCAGAAGAAAATTTTCTCCAGAACGCATCGAACCCATGGGTGCACAACGAACGGGTTCATTTTATTTCTCTGAATTTTGAACCTTAGAAAATTATTCTCATCAAATTTATTTCATTTATTCGATTTCAGGCGCACTTTCTTTGCTCTGCTTTGACAATTTTCATCATCCTTGTGAAATTGGAGTATTCTGACTCATTCCGTCCGACTTATCCGTGCTTCGGGAAAATTTTATCTCCTCCACGTCTAGGCATTTTTTTCTTAAGAAAAATATTTTGTGCCTTAGATAAAAATTTTAAATCATCTTCAAATCCTTCTGCCTGTGGTATGGAAAATTTCGATTCACTTGGAAAAATTTGTCTTGAAAGCACTCATCACACCCAACATGTTTTATTTTTTAGCCCCTATAGGCTCAATATTCCCAACGCCTAACATATCATTCACTTATCAACTTTATTTCACCATCCTATGTCTTGGGTGCATATGATACTTTATGGGGAATATTCAACTTTCAACGCCTAAGTCACTTTATTTTACCATCTTCGCCTTCAATGCATTAGTAATATGCGCATAGGTGAGGGGAATTAAGTAACTTCAACGCCTAACTTGTGACATTTGACCTCTAACATGGGCGCATACTTAGAGGAGGATAAAATATTTGCCTTAGGAAATTTCCTAACATGCTATTATCTTGAGGGCGCATTTGTTTGAAATGAAACGTCCTTGACTTTTGACCTCCCTGCAGTATGGGCGCACATTCTTCTTCCAACCTCTTTGGGTGCATTTGGAGGTATGAGCTTCCAGTTTAGACAAATTTTCAACTCTTTAATGCTCAGGGGCGCAAATTACAGGGGGAACTTCGAATTTTATAACACTTAGAAAATTTTTAAATTCTCCCTTCAAAGAGGGGCGCATTTGGGGTACCCTGCTTCAAGTTTAAATGCCCTCAAAATTTTCAATATTTCTGTCTTCAAGGCTGGGCGCATATCAACCATATAGCCTCCAGTTCTATCCTCCAATCTGCAAATTGCATGCTAAACTCTTAATTTGTGTTTTGGGCGAGTCTGCAAAGAGAGGCGCATTTCTCATGTCCTCCTTCCAGCTTTTGATGTATTCTCTTCAGTTTTTAAAACATTTTCAGCTTCTGAAGCAAGGCGCACATGGCATGGTCCGCTTTTAATGTCATCACTTAGGCAGATTTTCAAATCTTGATTCCCCTGGGCGCAAGTGGCCATGTGAGCTTAGAGGCGCAAATTCAATATTGAGCTTTCTACTTTTGTCAAATTCGAATTTTAAAGCTCATCATCTCTAATTTTCCTGGGCGCATATCATGTATGGAGGTTTCAGTTCAACACTTAGGCGGATTTTCCAATCTTCTAACTCCAGGCGCGTATCACAGGTCAAGCCTCTAGTTTCAATCTCCAGGCGCATTTAACCAGTGGGGCTCTCAGTTCAAATCTTAACCAACACTCCTCTTTTCAGCTGAGACGTTTTTAAGGTCACATGATATGATAAGCCCTTCCAAAGAATAGCAATAAGGAACTCTACCAGGCCTTTAGTCAAACCCCTCGAAATTCGACTATGTAGCGATATACATGGTAATCATAGACGTTGACACATCAGCCCCATTGCAAATGGGGACCCCCTAATTTTGCCTTTGTTTTGGTTTGGTGTTGGTTGATTTTGTTGTTGTTCCCTTCGCCTTTTCTCCGTCATCGAGCTTAAACGCCAAATGCCAGCTGCCCAAAATTAGGTTTCACACCCCGGGTCAATTCAAGGTCGACAGCGAGAAAAATTGAAAATTAAAAAGACTAACATTGTTATCAGTATGCTTCCAGCAGGTTTCCAGCCAAGTTTCATCAAATTCCAGGTACTTACTATTTTTAGTAAGTGTGAAATTCAGAGCAATCTATCAGCTATTTTGAGATTCCAATCATCACACGGCATTCAGGGTATATTAGACTGCTTGCATGCCAAATTTGAGCAAAAACGGATAACTTACTATTTTTAGCAGTCCGGCTTCCAGGGCTAATTTCAGGGTCCAGATGCAGAGATTTTCTTTGCATGTCCGGATATTCCTTTTGGGTTTTTCGGGACCTTCGCGACGATGTAACATGCAAGCCGAGATGACCACTTTCAGGATTCAGCCTTCCGAGGCTATTTTTAGGGTTTGCATGTCGAGCTTTTCTTTGCATGTCAGGTGATTCCTGATGGGTTTTTCGAGAGCTTCGCAACGATGTAACATGCAAACCAGGATTCTCACTCAGCAAGGAACTTGCTATTTTTAGCGTATGTTCCATACCGCTTCCCAAATAGCTTCCTTAATCAATGAGCCGATCGCAGGCTACGTAAACGAAGACAAACGAAGACTTTCGATACGTACGTAAATTAGGGTTTCAACTTCGAGCCTAAAATAGGCATCAAAAGTCAAATTCGAAAACCGATAAACCATCGCGACGCGATCCTTCGCTTTCATCTCAATGGGTGAAATTTCGAAATAACCGGAAAGAATTTACTATTTATAGTGTCAAACGCTGGAAACGTATAAAAAATAGTAAATCGGGCTTGCATGCATCGTCCGCTAGCAGTCACGTGGTGAGGATCGCCTCATTCAAATTTCAACTCAATCAGAGCTTGGGAGCTATCAGAAACAAGAGCTTACTATTTATAGTAAGTCACCTTCAGAAACAGGCTATAAATAGCAGGGTGACTAAAAGTGGCAGTGTCGACAAGTTGATAAAGTGGTGAGAATGCTAAGTTCAAAATTTCAGGTTGATCCGAGCTTCAGAGGCGCAAAATTGAGAAGACTTACTATAAATAGCAGGGCACGATACTGGCGAAGGATGATGAAAATTTGTCTAAGTCTGGAGTTTCGTCCAGCAGGCCTGGCAAAATGCGCCCAGATTGATGAAGAGGCATAAAAATTTCAAAGTATGGCGTTCATCCTGCTCAGGGGGCAAAATGCGCCCAAGGTACAAAAGTCAAAGAGAAGTCAATGATTTTTATCCAGTAGCCAGGCCAAAATGCGCCCAACTTGAGGCATGAGAGCTGGAAATTTTTCTAAGTCTTAAACTTGTCCTCCTCACCCCTCCAAATGCGCCCATCCTGCAGCTGGGGTGAAATGCGCCCAAAAGGAGAGAAAAGGTCAACAAGTCAAAAGATTCTCATCCTCCGCCAGGCCAAAATGCGCCCAGCTCAAGGTTAATAGCAAAAAATTTCTAAGGCATGAAAGATATCCTCCACCACCCCCTAAATGCGCCATCCTTCATGCATGTGCAAATGCGCCCAAAGAAGTCAACAAGTCAACAAGCTCATCCTGTAGCATAGGCAAAATGCGCCCAAGATCATGCATGCAAAGACAAAATGAAGAAGGTGAAGAGTCACATGCTAAGGCGCGGGGAATTCAAAATTCTTCTCTCTCACACAAATGCGCCCATGCAAAGTCAAAAGGGTCAAAGATTTCCATCCTCCTTGCATGCTCAAATGCGCCCAAATCATGCCATGTGAGGACAAAAATAAGAAGCTGAAAAGTCACTAGCTAGGGCGTTGTAAATGCTTCAGCCTTCACACATGAGAAATGCGCCCAAGTTGTGGTCAACAAGTCAAAGCAAATGAAAAAGTTTCTAAGTTAGAAACTCGTCCTCCATCAAGGCTGAAATGCGCCCAAGATGAATCAAGTCAACAAAGTCAAAGAGTTTTGTCCTCCTCACCCCTCCAAATGCGCCCAAGAAGGGAGGGTAAAAGTAAATGAAAGTGGTAAGAGAGGTGAAATGTGATTAAGGCGTGGTCAAAGCAAAGTGAATGCTAGGCATGGTGAAGTTTTAAATTTTTCCCTCCAAATGCTACATGCGCCTAAGGTGATATGTATGAAGTGGCAAAGATAATATGCTAGACGTGATTTCAAAGCTCTAAGTGGTATGCACTCAAGGTGAAGTGTGCTACTTGCGCCTGAGGTGATATGTGTTAAAGGCGTTGGAAATTTTATGGAGAATAAAATACAAAAGATAAAAAATGCATGCCTGGGCGTTGGAAGTTGCCAGGTGAAAAATAAAATATGTTGTGCTTGCGAGGAAAATTTTCCCAGTGAAGCAAAATAAAATTTTCTCCACCACAGGCAGAGTGATTGAGGAGTCAAATAAAATTTTCTAGGGCAAATTTTCAAAATGCAAGGTGATTTAAAATTTCTCTAAGGCAAAATATTTTCTTCCTCTGGAAAATGCGCCTAGACTCTGAGATGATAAGAATTTCATGTGATGAGTAAAATTTGTCGAAGATAAAGATGCTGGCAGTGCAGGAACAATAAAATTTTTCCAAGTCAGAGCAACAAGAAATCTCCACGTATGTAAAGCAACAAACTCAACTCGCAGGAATAATTTTCTAAGGTTCAAAATTCCTATACCAAAGTTCAAACCGCCTGCTGGGTACCCGCGACTTTACACCGAGAAAATTTTCTTCCTCGGGTATCTAAGATTTACCGATGAGGAGTTGATTTTTAAAGTCTTCCAGCTCTGCCTCTTCAGATGATATTTTGATGGGCATGAGGCTATGAACTTTGCTGGAGACGCGGTACCTTTCACAAAATGTGAAGAAAATGTGTTTTCAAGGTGAAAATCCTTCGTGAAGATAGTTTCCTTGAGCCAGAGGTGGATAAAATCAAGGTTGTCAGAGCTCCAGCAGGTGAAATGAATTTCTTGAAGATGCAGTTGAAGTTGATAATGTCAAAGGGATGATACGCCTTTGAAGAAGATGGATCAAAATTTGGCTAAGGCATGAGGAATCATGAAGAAGGCAAAAGTTGGCTAGTGAAAACGATGAGCCCTTGAAGATCAAAGTGCTAGAATCAGGTGAGTAAGTTGAATTTATATTATGAAATGATCTGATACCCCTCTCCTTGCTTGTTTTGCAGGAGGAACGTCGAGGCCAAACGATGATGACTTAGTGTGATGACTTGAAGTGGAAGCACGAGGAAGATGAGTTTCAATCTCGAAGGAGGAAAATTTGCAAGAAAATGGCTAAGTGTTAAGACTTAGTATAATTCGAAGTGACGAAGATGAAGACCCTCAAGTGGAAGAAATCAAAGAACAACGCCAAGAAGGAAGATCGAGAACAGTGTGAACGCGTCTACAAATGGAATCTTCTAGAAGGATGATGGTGGACATTATGGCGCATTTATTACCCCACTCTCCTCTGTGGCGGTTTTTAGGGCAATGTTATTTAGGGTTGAGGTGGCACGATTCTGGCCACTCTATTGATTGTAACCCTAGCCGTCTTTTGGGACTTGGCTAGCTATATAAAGGGGGAGTCCCCCTCATTTGTAACTCATTAGAAAGTAGACAGTAGAATTAGAATAGAGGTTAGAATAGAGAGACAAGTTAGAAGTAGCTTAGTATAGATTGATAGTGTAGAGCATTTTGCATAATTTGGAGAAGAGAGAAAGTTTTCCCTTTGAAAACTTTTGAAGAGATTGTTGTGTAACACATCTTATGATAATAGATCTTTTCATTGATGATGGAATTCGTCTTGTCATGAAATGCTAGCAAGGTTTCTTCTTCCTTTTGTATCCAAGTAGCTTAAATTCATGCGTGTAGCTTACTTTGGTGTGTGGTGTTTTACTAAGATAGCTTCGCTTTATTCCATACCACTAGCGGCTTGTTGATGATAAGTTCGCCTTGTGTGGTCAACTGGACATTACCTTGAGTTTAACTTCAGTTGTGATTTATATGCTTATATGCGTCGTTGTGATAGTGTATGCATGTTAAGTCATAATTTGAACATCTTTTGCTATTTCCCTTGAAGATTGCACCGATTTTACTGAGGCTGTCCGACGGAGGCTAGGTGAAATCCGGTTGAAGTCTATTGAAGTGAAGCTCCACATATCCTGCATTTAGAATAGAACATAAACTTCTTAGTCCCTACACCCTTTTCAATTCAGTACTTTCTGGTTAGAATAGGAAACCCGCACTTCATAGATAAATCTTTCGAGCATTTGAATCCCTTTCTCCACTGCCGAACAATTCTGTAAGTCCCCTTGAAATACCAGCAAATCACATCGAGCCAAACTGAGCCTATTCGCATTAAAGGAACCTTGGAGTTGAACGCATGAACTTTCTTGCAATCTTAGCATGCGGAATACTTTGATCAAGAGAGAATAGGGAAGCCGTTGGCAACTTTATTCTGCGTTGGTGCGGTCACGAAAAACACATCAACAGGTACCCAGAGGTTTCGGTTTCATACTTAGAGAGTTTTCAGCTTATCTCCAAGGCTAGGCGCATATGACACCCTCTACTTTCATTATCCTCACTTAGACCATTCCTTTATGGCATTTCCTTCCCAGGCGCATATAGAGGTCCGTTCTTTCAATTTTAAAGGACTTAGAATATTTTCCAAGTGTCACCCCAAGGCTGGGCGCAAATCACCTACCAAGCTTTCATTTTTGGCACTTAGACAAAATCTTATCGTTTTACTCCTCCAGTCTTCAAGGGCGCAATTGAGAGGTCAAGCATCCAATTAGGGGCGCATTTACTAGGGTCAACTCTCAATTTGGAGACTTAGAATATTTTGAGACTCATTTCCCAGGCGCATATGGGGTGAGATGCCTCCACTTTCAACTTAGGCACATATGAGACCATCAACTTCCACTTTAGGCACTTAGGCGCATTTGGCATATGGAGGTTTCACTTTTTGTCATGGGCGCACTTAGGGGGGTGAGCCTCCAGTTTCTAACACTTAGAAAAATTTCCATCATTCCAACCTTCTTGGGCGCATTTGACCCTAACAACTTCAAGTTTTCCAGACTTAGTCCAAATTTTCATAATCCCCCAGCCTTGGGCGCATTGTAATGGGTGAACTTTTAATTTCCAACACTTAGTGAAATTTCCGCCTCTGTCCAGCCTTCAAAGTGAGTTTTAATGCCGGACTTGAAATTTGATCCTTTTTAACAAATTTTTCGCCTTTTGCCAGATTTGAGTTGATTTTCCTTTGTCAACCCTAATTTGCCCTGACTTTCTATTTTTAGAAAGTTCCTTAAATTTTGCGCCGTTGACTGAATTCTGACCTTGAAAAGCCCGATTTCCACCCCGCTCTGAATTTCAACTGATTTGTGCCGTCAGTGCCTGATGCCTGTTTGTACTTGCTATTTTTAGCAACTTGCTAAAATAGAAACTGTTCAGAAAGTCTTCAAATTTCACGTGTTGAATGCCCGAAACATGGTGATCGTCACTGGATGTTGTTTCTGCGTGAATGTCGGGTCCCGCCCTTGATTTTAGGAAACCCTAACTGACCTGCTAAAAATAGCAACTGTTTGATTCTTCATTCTCTGTAACTCTGATTGCCTTGAAATTCGCGCCACAGATTACTTATCACGTGCTTGATTTGTGCTCGCTGAGATTTGGTGCCAACCTGCCAATTATAGCTGCTGCCGAAGTGACTTACTATTTATAGTAAGTGCCCATTTCTGGGGCTTCCTTTGCTCCGTTTGCTTTGAAATTTGGACAGTGTGCCCATCGTTGGTGAACTTGCCTGTGTATGCTAATGCCGAGATCAACTTTCTATTTATAGCCTGCGTCTGGAACACTTACTAAAAATAGCAGGTTCTCTGATTGCCTTCAAATTTTGCCAGCAGATTCTCGGAAGGATGCCGATCATGATGGATACCTCAGTCTTGCACATTTTGACCTCTGACTCCTCATTTTTAGCGCTGAAGCTCGAAACCCTAATTTTATGCATGTTGCTCAAATGAGCTCCGTTTGACCTCGTTTCAGTTGCATGATGACCAGTTTGCAGTTCTGTAGTGCTGAGCTGCTGCCTTAGTGGTACCTGCTAAAAATAGAAAGTGGTTGAAAAAGTGGTCAACCGGCTATTGGATGATTTTGCATGTCACACTGCCCGAAAAATCTCGGAAAACCCAGAAAAACCTAGAAAAATCTTCAACATGCAAGCACTGGCTAAAAATAGTAAGTTCCTGAAAAGTGGTCAGTTCCATTTGCATGTTACATCGTTGCGAAGCTCTTGGAAAACCCAGAAAGAATATGTCGACATGCGCAGAAAAATCTTGCATGCAAACCCTAATATCGGCCTCCGAAGGTCGAGCGCTGAAAGTTATCATCCTGCTTTGCATGTCATATCACTGCGAAGGTCTCAAAAAACCCAGAAAGAATATCTGGACATGCATCAGAAAATGTAACATATAGGCCCTGGAATTTGCTCTGGAAGCCAGACTGCTAAAAATAGCAAACTATCCGTTTTCACTCAAATTTTGCACGCAAGCCGCCTGATGTGCTCTGAATGTCGTGTGACCATCGGAATCCCAAAATTGCTGACAGAATGCCTGTAATTGCATACTTACTAAAAATAGTAAGTAGTCGAAACTTGATGAAACTTTAGTGGAGACCTGCTGGAAGCATACTAACAACAGTGTTAAGCTCAATTTGCAATTTATTCATCTCATTTGACTTTGGGTTGGCTGGAAAATTCAAAACCCTAATTTTTCAGACTTGGCCAAAATTTCAAGCTTAAACTCAATGACGGGCACAATCCCGGAAAGATAGACAGTAGAAAAGAGAGACAACGACAAAACGAATGAAAAGCAAAGCCAAAATACGGAAACGAAGCAAAAATTAGGAGGTCCCCATTTGCAATGGGGCGATGTGTGAAAAACGTCACAACACCCCTGCTGAAGGGTGAACTCATACTTAGAAATTTTTTTGTGCCTGGCATATGCTTGAAGGCGCATTTTGCCATGTCAACTGGATGAAGTTCTAGACTTAGACTTTTTCTTCGTTTTTGCCAGCCTTCATGCCCTGCTATTTATAGTAAGCCCTCTGATTTTGCATCCCTGAAGCTCAGAACGACTTGAAATTTTGCACACTGCATCCTTATGACCTCGTTGTCCTGTCGACACTGCCATTTTTAGCTGACCTGCTATTTTTAGCCCATTTTCGGTGGTGATTTACTATAAATAGTAAGCTCTTGTTTCTGATAGCTCTAATGCTCCGATTAACTTGAAATTTGGATGAGGCGCTCCTCACCACGTGACCTGTCTGCTGACATCAACGCATGCACTCGATTTACTATTTTTAGCCAGTTTCCAAGTTGACTTACTATAAATTGTAAGTGCTCCGTTCGACTTGAAATTTTACCAGCAGATAGCCTGAAGGATGCTAATCGCGGTGGTTTACACTGGTTTTCGAAAATTCTGACTTTTTATGCCTCTTTTTGGGTTCCCAATTTGGAAACCCTAATTCACTCTGCATGCGTATCAAATGATCTTTGTTTGTCTTCATTTCTGTGGCGTTGTGATCAGATCATGATTCTGAACTGCTGGGAAGCGGCTGCCGGGACACACCTGCTAAAAATAGCAAGTTCCTTACTGAGTGATTATCTTCATTTGCATGTCACACCATCGCGAAGTTCTCGAAAAACCCATCAGGAATCATCCGACATGCAAAAGAAACCCTGACATGCAAACCCTAAAAATAGCCTCGGAAGACTGAATTCTGAAAGTTGTCTCATTTTGCATGTTATATCATCGCGAAGGTCTCGAAAAACCCAGAAGGAATATCCAGACATGCAAAGAAAAACTCTGCATCTGAGCCCTGAAATTGGTCCCGGAAGCAGGACTGCTAAAAATAGTAAGTAGTGAGCTCTGAATGCCGTGTGACTGTCGAAATTTCAAAAATGTTGGCGAATTGCCTGTAGCTGCACACTTACTAAAAATAGTAAGTACCTCAGAATCTGATGAAATTTTGCTGAGAGCCTCCTGGAAGCACACTGACAACAATGTTAAGTTCAATTTTCAATTTATTCACTTTGTTCGACCTTGGACTGACCAGGAAAGATGAAACCCTAATTTTTAGAGTTGGTCAGTTTCACGTTTAAACTCACTGACGGGCGCAACCCTCGAAGGGCAGACATCAGAAAAGAGACAAAGCAAGAGAGAGAGAGAGAGAGAAAAACCCAAGCCAAAAGACCAGAATGGAGCAAAAAAATTAGGGGGTCCCCATCTTGAATGGGGCGATTTGTGAAAAGGTCACAACAGTTGTCATCTTCAGTTCATATATTGGCATGTTGAGTGATCTTTCAGTTCGCATGTCGAGTTAACTAGTTTGCATGTTCAGTTAACTGCTTTGCATGTTGAGTTAACTTAATTGCATGTTCACTTAACTGAAGATTAGTCTTGAATGTCAACTGAGGTTTACATGCATGGCGAATTTGGTTGCAATTGTGAAGTTTTTGTGAAGATGGTGCTTCATTGAGTGTCAACTGAAGTTCTAAAAGGGACGGCATAAATGATGAAGCATAAATTAGTGAAGTATGGCGCATTTGAATGTTAACTTCAGTTATCAAAAGGGTTGCCATATTTAGAATTTTATTGATGAAGCATAGTTTTGTGAAGCTACGCATTTTATAAAGAATGACAACTTAAGTTCCAAAAGGGTTGTTATTTTTAGAATTAAAGCATGTGAAGTTGGCGCATTCACTTCTTGAAGGCCAACTGAAGTCATGAAAGGGTCGCTATATTTGGAATATCTATTGCATGAAATATGGGGAATTCCTTATTGCCAACTTTAGTTATCAAAAGGGACGCTTTAGTTCTAAATTGTGAATCTAAAGCAAGTGTGAAGGATGGCGAACTTAATATGATTGCTAACTGAAGTCAAAGTCGCATGAAGTTGTTAACTGAAGACTGAAAAGGGAAACCCTAATGCATGGCGATTTATTTAGCATATTTGAGTTTCAGTTAACTGAAATGAGGTCCAATCACAAGCCAAGCGCACTTTTCAAGGATTCCATGCCTTATGCGAATTTCTTAGATGAAAATCTATTTAACCAAGCAATGGCGTCCATTATTTCATCATCTTTAGGTTCGAAGTTCATATTCTTCTTGAGCGACCAGCAAGCTAAAGGTGCTACAGGTGTCCGAATTCAGCGTTCTTCATAGCAACGAGTTCAGATTGTTCAGAGGAAGGCGATTCTAGACTTTATTTTCACTTTGCATGTAGGTTTCATCAAGTTCCAGAGAGGAGGTTGGCAGATTTTTCAGAAGCAGAGAAGCAAAACTTTCTATCTTCTGTCTTATTTCTTCTATTTCTCACCTTAGGTACTTTCTTCGCATGTCAAAGAAATTCAACACATATTCTGAATCTAATCATCTGGGTTCGCATATTTCAGCATTTGCAGCAAGACCCACGTCTTAGATTTTTTCGAGAAAATCGCCCCGTAGCCTTCATTCTGAAGCTCTGTGCTTTTCTCTGAGAATTTCTTCGCATGTGGGCTTGAAACACATTTTTTCGAGAATTCAGCTATCTGGGTTTGTTCAGAATTCTGTTGTGCACAAAACCCATGTTCCAGAAAAACTTCAAAAATTTCTTTCGTGAAGGCTATTATAATACCTCCTGAAGGGGTTGGACTCAGTGGAAACACGGGGAAAAGAGCTACTGGGAAGAGGAAAAAGAAACAGGCTAAGAATGTTCCTGAGGTTCCAGTAGAAACAGTTATTCAGGCCGAACCTCATGTTGAACCTCCTAGTTCACCTCACGTACAACCTATTGACATAGATTCAGAGCCTGAGACACCAATTCAAGCAGGATCGGAGACAACTGAACCACCCCAGGTTGATACATCAGGGACAATCTCTCCTCGAATTGAAAATATTGTTCAGTCTAGTTGGCTCGAAAAGTCTTTGGGAAGACAGAGGCGTGAACCATCATACAACCTTGATTTATCTAAGTTCGGTGAACCTTATCAGAGAAGGTTGAATAAGAAGATCAAGAAACAGGTGCATATTGAGAAGACTCCAGAATCAGAGATTGTTATCGAAGTTGCCGTTCCTCCAGAGGGTAAAAGATTAGATGAAGTCGAAGTTGGTGACTTTACTTTTACTAAGGCTAATCTTGGCAGGACCACTAGAGAGACAGATGTGACTCTTCTTAAGATCGTCACTAATAATCTTGAAGAGCGAATCACGAAGGATGGAGAAGATAAGGCCTTACTCAAGGCTGAAAATAGTCAACTTCGTCAGTACATTTCTGATCTTGTTCACGGAAATCCAAGTAGAGCACTTGCTCTTCCTCAGCATACACCTGCAGAACAACGAAAACTGGATCAGTTAGTTGGTCATGGTAGAATTTTGGACAACTTGATTGAAATTTTAGTTGCTACAAGTCGACGTCTTCTTGTAGATTTGTATCAGTTGAGGAGTGATGCACATAAACTCCGTCAGGGTAATCAGTTGCTTGAGGTTGCGGTTGCAGAGAGTTTGGCAAAGGATCGTGTTCTAGTGTCTCAGTTGTCAGTTGCATGCGATACTTTGGAGATGGTCGAGGATCAAGACAAAGTTTTTACTTGGAGAGAGCAGCACCTTCTCAAGATGGAAATATGTGAGAAGATTTCTACCGAGTTGTTTTCACTCAAGGATGATGTGGTTGGAGTACTTGCACTTGTCAGTGGTTTCGTTGTTCAGATTCCGTGTCATTATCTTCTTGAAGATGGCACGTATGTTGAGTTGGACAAAGTACAAGCAGAGTTCGAGAAGCTGATTCGTGACAGCCTTGAAGGTGAACCTATGGCACCTAAGTTAGAGAATATTTCAGTGATTGCAGCCAATTTTAGGAAGGCAACTGAAGATTGTAAAGATGGCATGCACATGATCACAGAAAGTGGCAAGGAACTGAAGAGACAAATTATCGCTTTAGACAGCATCAAAGTGCCAGACAACAGAGAGATTGACAAGTTCTTGGTTGAAGTGTTAGACCGAGATGACATGGAGTGATCTACCAGTTGGAACCTGCAGTTAATTTCGAGGGTTGAGTCATGAGCATGTAATGACCCCTTTCTAGCGGAGACACTTAAACCTGAATCTTGCACTCAAAGTGATTCTCAAAGAGACATTAGGAGCGTTAAAGAACAATAAGTTCAGTGATTATTTCTAATAAGATCAAAGAAGGTATAAATATATACCCATTTATCAAGGGGGTTACTCATTTCTCCCTTATCACTCCTATCAAAGATTCTTTCTATATTATATTAAGGTAGATGTTAAATGTCTATCAAGATACGAAAGATAATACCATTTATCAAATTAGAGTCATTATCACCTTTAAGACCCAATAATTGCTGCAAGCATTATTATTGGTTAATTGTGAGTATACTATATATATATATATATATATATATATATATATATATATATATATAGATAATATATATATATCTGCATATATAATTATCAATTCCCATAAAATATATTCATCACATATAAATTGTATATACAGGGGACATATTATATTTGATATAATTATATCTATCATATATATCAGATATATATGTCCAACATACCATTACTAAATTCTTAATTCATACATTTGCTACCCAAGCATCATAATATATATATCTGAGTATATTTATATTTAACCATCACAATGTATGTAGATATATTCATAAATAATAACATACCTAAATATATTTATAAGCCTCAACTGTAATTTAAATTATTTATTATAACTGCTATCTACTATTCTTACTTACTAATCTTTGTTCAACATATGACAGCACTTACCCTTCCATTCGAAGCTTTATTTTTTCTCATAGCAGACCACACTCATAATAATCTAAGAACTTGTTGAGGTATGCAGCCTGTATATTATTCTTTGCATATTTCCAGATCAATAGAAAGAAATCTTCTAATTCCACGATTGGAATGTTCCTACAGCGGTGATGATGTTCCCATTCTATTTATTGCCTCCTTTTGAATGAATGAATGAATGTTTTTAAATACCTTCTAAAATCCCCGAGAGGAACGATCAAAGGGGGGGAGGCGATCTCATGAAGAGGCGCGTCCATTTGCTACAATCTCTTTTAGACATAAACGGTGCCTTTTCCAATTACTAACTACTGCCTTTTGTAAATGATATGAGTTGCCAGTCATACGTAGGTGCTGCTTTTTATAATTGTTTGTCTTACATGAATCGTTGGCCACAGCTTTACATTGCAATATTCTAAATTAGGATTATTATTATTTATATATGCTCACAATTATAATTATAATATTGTTACTTGGTACTTATGAATATTTTAGATTATATTCATTTTATTATTTTATTTACTAATTGTATCCATTTAGCAATATGATTATAATCAGAAAAAGGCTTACTTAAAGCTTTTGTTGATATTTTAATATTTTGAGTATTGAATAGTATTGATAATTCTTAGGTTTATTATATTTATAATTATAATATTATTTTATGTTCATTTTGTATACTTTAATATATTTTATATCATAATAAATTTATGATGATTGTATAATTGTAATATTGTCTTGGACAATTACAATTATGCGATATCACAAGATTAATTATTTTAATTATGCTTCTAAACGACACAAAAACGGGGACATGACAGAGCAACAGTTAACTCGACTTTCAGTCTTGAGTTTACTTGTTGACTTAACACATGCTTATCTCATTCTTGGAATTATCATCACAGGAGTTAGGGTTAGGGTTTCCAGTTAACTAAAGGTAGTGTCCAGTTAACTTTTCTTTAAATAAGGACGTGCATGCTTGCACATGGTCCATTTAGGTTAGATGTACCGGTTAACTGATGGTAGCTTTCCAGTTAACTATATAGTTTACTTAATTAGGGTTTGGCAGCAAATCTTGCATGCATTGCAAGACTGTAGATGACTCAAGGTGATTTTAGGGTTACCTACACCTTGATGTATATAAATAAGAGCTTTTGCTCATTTGTAAATGACTTTTGCTTGAGAGAGAAATATATGTTGCGCCTACCTTGCCCTCAATATTGCTTTTTTGGTATTTGTTCATGTGTCTTCGCTATTACAATTAATTGTTATGCCACATAGGGTTTCATGCAATTGTAATGGTGGATTCTTTTCATAGTTTAGATAAATCTGTCTTGTGAATCTTTTATCATTATAATCGAGTGTTATGCCACATAGGGTTTCATGAGATTGTGATGATAAATCTGTTTTGAGAAGTCTTTACTAGTCTGATCAAGTGTTATGCCACATAGGGTTTCATAAGATTGTCATGGTAAATTCCTCCCATAGTTTAGATAAATCTGTCTTGTGAATCTGTTATCATTATAATCGAGTGTTATGCCCATAGTTACAAGACTCGGACTCGCCTCGGACTCGGCAAGCCAATTTTTGACTCGGACTCGGACTTGGAGCCCAGACTCGGCAAAGACTCGGCAAATAGAAAAACCCAAGAAATTCAGAGATTTTTAAGGATTTAACACTTGTTTCACACACCCTTTAATAAATAAACCTTAAAGACACAATAACATCATCAAATAGAAATTACTATGATCTCATACACAAACATACATCGATCACATAAGTATAAACGCAAATTTTAGCTGAAGGAAATAACACATTCAAATATATAAATATTGTCAAATGTATACAAAACTCATGGAATATGAAATCCATGGCATCAAAACAAATATCAAAATTAAAAATATAAGTCTATGGCTCAAAAGAGCTTGCATTACTCATCCCAACATCACGACAAGTCATGCGCTAGTGTCTAAGATAGGTCATAGATGATGATGTAGCCATGATATTTTCTTGCATCTCAATGATTGGTGTGTATATTCAAGTGAGGAATTTATTATTAAATTTTTATTGTAGCCTTCAAGACTGCATGCTTTGTTGTCTAATGTATGGAACAAGATAATCCTTGATTATGGCTTTGACTGCAAAAGATGCAAAGATTTACAACAGGGGATATGTATTTTGTAGGTTTAATGATCATGATTCATCATTGGCCTATAACATGCTTAGACCTATAGTTTGATGAGGTTTTGGGGGAAACACCCCAATAGGATCAAGGGGTAGTGCCCTTCGCGGGGGTCTGGGGGGCGGGGGTCTGGGGGCAGCGCGCCCCTCGCGGGGTCCCGGGGCAGCGCCCTGGGCGCGCTCCCTGTCGCATACAGGGCGGGGTCGAGGGGCGGAGCCCCCGCCACCAAGCCCAAATGAAGACCTTCAAACCACACAAACCTTCATGGCGCGCACCATTTAATTAAAAAAATTGTAAATTAAAGACACTAATTACATATTTAAAAAACATCAAGGTCGAGATTTAGCCATTTAATTAAGCAGTTCTGAAACTTTAAAATGTGTTTTTTTTGACACACACGCCCACAAAGTGATAGCCGAGTCTTTGGCTCGGGACTCGGCGAGTCTCGGCGAGTCTGGCGAGTACTCGGCATCCGAGTCCCAAAGACTCGCCAAGCCTCACTCGCCTTGGGACTCGCCAAGACTCGCCGAGTCTAGGCGAGTCTTGTAACTATGGTTATGCCACATAGGGTTTCATAGGATTGTGATGATAAATCTGTTTTGTGAGTCTTTACTATTATGATCAAGTGTTATGCCACATAGGGTTTCATAAGATTGTCATGGTAAATTCTCAAATATGTTTTGTGCCCAATAAACTTGTCTAGATTGAGCTGATAGATGCGCCACCTTGCCTTCAAGTAAAGAATCTAAACTCGTTTATCGTCTGATAGTCAAAACCTTGCTCCGTTTCCTCATGCTCTGTTTTCTTGAGTAGACTGGATAGAATTTACGCAATTAAGTTTAGTTGTAGTTAGTGAATCTGCGAAACCAGAGAAAATTCTCAGCTGCAACGTATATAGTTTTCGAGAAAGCCTTGTACCTCTACAGCTGAAACAAAAAGATAGGAATTAGTTTAGTTTATTTCCCTTTACAGGTATTTTTGTCAAGCACAACGAGGGAGCTTCCCCTCCTAATTTGAAGAGCACTCATTGCGTAGTGTACATAGGCTGTTCGTATCAACTCTTACTCTAGAGGTGCTAGTTGTTACGCAAACAGTGATAATAGAAAATATTTTCTTCCTTCTTGCATTTTGTTTGTGTAATTCTCTGTTGTTGTTGTGAGTTTCAAATTGTAAGGGGAGTACCCTTCATCATATAGTATTCCATGGTTATCTAGATGTAATACATATTGTATAACTATCCAATTATGGTAAGGTAAACCAAACTTATTATAAACTAATTTTGGCCTTTTTATATGATAGATTTATGGTTTGATTACACATCGGTAGGTTAATAAGTATAACCATTAGTTTGATCATATTACATTTCTTAAGTGCACAGTTTCTTTTGGGATACTCTAATTGATTATAGAATATAGTAAATAGAATGATACTATAATGATATGACAATACTAAAAATGATGATAATTTATTGATGTTTACCAAGGAGATCATTAAGGCATGATACTTTCACAATCAAATGTAGTTATAAATTTCTATGCTTTTTTATTAACAAGGAAAATAAAATATTTTCAAGGGACCCTAAAACCCTTTATAGCAATCAAAATATCAATAAAAACATACCCAACCCACAACAAAACAACAATTTAAAACTCGCAAAACATAAAACAAATATAGAAAGAAAAGTCAACAAAGCACAAATTAAATTCTCTTGAGGGTATCAATAACTTCTAGTTCAACCTAGAAGAAGATTTATTGAAGTTCTTGATGCTACTAAAACTAATTCATGTCACCCTCATCACATTTTTTTTCTTTTAGTTCTCATTTTGGAGCCAACATCCCCTTCGTTATTCATCATATGACTAGATCTAGTAGTCATATTTTTTACCTTATCCCTAAGGCCATTAATCTCCATAGCACTACTCTTGGTAACCCTATTTATGTTTCCTTTACCTTTGTCATCTCCTACTTGAGATATCAACCTAGGGCATCTTGGTTCTCATATCCTCTCATTACCTCCTCCTCGAAGATAGCAACCCTTTCCTTCCAATTAGATATACCCTCCATCAACTTATTCACTTGGGGTATAGCCTCCCAATTTTGGAATATCCTCATGTCATTCAAAACAAAAACTTTGGTGTTCCCCCTTTACTTCTTATCCATGATCTACATCTTGATATTTAGCCTATTAATATCCACATAAAACCACTTAATATGTTCGTGTTGTGCCTCAAAGGTCTAATGGAGGGTCACTTTTGGCCCACCTATAAGGAAGTGGGGTTAGATTGAGGAAGTATAAAATCCTCAGGGATCAAGGTTAGGGGTTCTAGATTTCAAGGAAGGTTTCCCCTATGGTAGCTTAAAGGATAGAAAATGCTTGACCTTTACCCTTGTCTTGGACTCAAGGGGTCCCAATATTCTTCTAAAATTCATGGATCCTTCCCACACTCTTCTCAGTAGACTCCTTCATAGGCAACTAAGTCTTCCTAGGGGACTCCACCCTTTTGCTTTCTTTCTCCCTACTTCCACCAAAACCACTAGACCTAGTTTTCATCAAAAGTCAATCTCTTTGGATTCCTATGACTCATAATCTAACCCAATATTAGTACCAATCCCTTCCTAGTATTTTCCCTCTTGATGCTTTGAGTCTTTAGTACTGGAGCCCAAAAATTCCACCATTTCTTGACCTTGGTGTCATCCTTTTTGTTGATAGTATGAGAGACACTCAAATTCAATTGCTTCACATGGTTGATAATTAACATGATTAACTCCTGGTATAGGGGCACCATACTAGGTGCTTTCTTACAATATTTAATGGATATCTTCGAGGAAAAAAGTACATAAAAAGGAAAATATATAAATTTATTCTACCTAAAATGATTCAATAAAAGAAAATGACAATGGTAAATAGACTTAAAACACCTGTCCAAAGTCATGTACCTCATTCTACAGGGGGAAAACTCATCTCATGGAGGTTTTACGAAGTGTCTACTATAACCATAGTGACCCTTCCAAAGTCATAGTACTCATTCTATAGAGGGAAAAATCATCCCATGGAGGTTTTAGGGAATGTCTAACATAAGCAGAGTGAATTTTAATTATCTCCTTGTTTGACTTTAGTAAAATGGAGATGGCTTCCTCTGTCATGCACCTATCATTGAAATATTTGCCCCATCATGGAAAACCTTATGACCTTTGCCGCAAATATTTTTTGAGCACTTGAATATCAGTTTGAAAGTGTATTTAAATGTTTAACCATTAGGAAAAATAAAGATAACTCTAGCCTTTGAACCTTCTCTCAAACACGTACCATCAAATGGCATAAAATCATTTCAAGTATTTCCATTTCAAGCCTCTCTATTTTTATATTGAATGTTAACAAAATGACTAATTAGTAGTTCATATTTAAACATAACATGACACAACATTGGATGTTCACAACATCACACTATATTGCTTTGGAATAAGATTTGGATGTAATGCAATGACAATGTAATACATAGTCTTGACTAATTAAAATAATAACACAACATTCTAGTATAAAGTAAACACATTTATGGTTAAGTACTATATGCACAATGTTACATTTTATCAGAAATCATACTCAAGTGTGAGGTAACAACATAATCTATTGTACAACATGACTTTGGAAAACTATCTTATGGATAACCAATTGATTTTGAATTTAGAAAGGTAAATGGTTGGTGCTCTGAAGTAAGTTAGACCACCACTTTTAGGAATGAAAATAAGATACACTTTAAATGTTATTTAGTAACAATGTAATACATGACAATAACATACTTGATTGAAATATAATCTAGTAATATTGTAATAAATATTATAGAGGACTTATATGTTGTATACATTGAATATTAAAAAAAAAAATCTATTATCAATATTTCATGTTAAAGTCGAAAGTCATTCGACACATCCTCTAAAAAAAAAGTATAATTTAAATCATTTTCATCAACTTCAATCAACTCCCTTTTTTCATGTCTAACCCTTTAATGAACTTCCATTAATCTAGAGAGTACCTTCGTTAGCTTGACCCATTGCTCTTGAAAATTATTGGCAGAATTGATTGTGTTCTAATAAAAAATAGTAGTCACAGAGTATTCTTTCAACGAACCCTTTGGAATGTTTCCTTGCCTATAGTTAGTATCTATCATGGTGTCTACACTCCAGTCTTTCACCCTTCGGAATATTTCCTTGCCTTTAGTTATAATCTATATTCCCTGATTCATTGAAAATATCTTCTAGAACCAAAATTGAAAAGTCAACGTTTCTCATAAATTCAAAGTGTGGTCTATTCCATTCCACAGTCATCAAATATACATCATAGTTTGCCTCCAATTGGCTAATAAAATATATTTTTTTAATTCTGTGATGCAACTTAATAACCCCATCTATCAAATTTGATCTCTGTGTTGTCAGATTCTCAGTAGATCATTGGATTAAGCCTTAAGGACTTCATTGTGACCAGTTGCCTCAGAATCTTCAAGAAACCTGAAAACAAAAGCTATAACCCTATTGCCCAGGTTGCTCCCTTGTTAAACTGATGGCTTCTTTTTTCTTTGTTCTCAGTAGAGGGCTTTAGTCTCAATTTATACTTATGTAAGATTCTCTAAATATCATAAAAATAATTATGTATGAAAAGATGATTTTAATCTCTCCAAAAAAGTGTCAAAATCGGTAGAGGCAGCAATCAACAGTTAGCTTGTTGAGTAAACTATACCTGCTGCTGATGTTAGCAGTAGATATCCCCAAACATTCTCTTTGCTGTTCCAGAATTCTTTCTCTGATCTGAAGGTATAATAAATGCTTAGAAAATGATGTCATTAGTAAGGTCAACCGTGGATATCAAGAAGGTCAACTGTGGATATCAAAGGAGGTTAATTGCTGATGCAGAGCACTAATCAGTCCAGTCAGCAACTAATGCTTATTTATTGCAGTAATAAGTTAACAAAAGATTGGAAAAAGAGGTTTATGCATTAAAATAAAAAATTTCTGGATGATATTATAAGTGGGTTCAATGATGTCAGAAATGAGGATGAGTTCATATACAACTCTATTCTTGCTAGTATCCTCTCCATTGGTTTGAACAGGAAGTTGATGATGAGTCTAAGACTCAATGAGTGGTGTAGATTTATTAGGGCAATCAAACGTCATGACAGTTTCCTAGCATGCATCTGTAGCTTCTATATTATTCTTCCATGGTTGTCATGTATCACCTTTGTTCACATTCTAACATAATATACATTAAATTTTAAATTTTGAATTTTATATTATCTGTATTAGAAGGCCTCGTAAAACAATTCTGTATTTTTGAAACCTTTTTTTAACAATGCACTCCTTGGTTGAGATCCTTTTAGATCATATACAATAAAAGTTATCTCTGCTCTTAACACAGAAATATATTTATTGGCCTAAGTCAAAGGAAAACACCAATGATCACATTTTATACCTTGATATTACTTCAGGTGCGTGAGTGCCAAGATTGATAAATCAATTTATCGTGGAAACACAGAATAGAGTTTTAGACCATTTCATAAATCTAAGATCAGGATCTTCTTAGTGTTCCTGTTTTTGCAGCATAACAGCTTTTGTTTTGAACTCTTAGGGTATGACTCTTTCCACCACTTTTTTATGACTCTGTGTAAATCTATTTTATAAAGTAATATAGACACTTATTCATAAAAAAATCAGAAATAAAAAAATACATTTGAATGAATTTCAATATCTTGATCTTATTCCTAATTTTTAAGGATTTAAAAGATACATTTTTAAACGAGAAAGAGGTTAGACCTTATTATGTTGATTAACATACTTCTAGTAGAGAATTTTTATAAGCATACTTCTAGTAGAAAATTATGAACAAGAAAAATAAGACAATAATAATGTTTTAATAAAATGTTCACAAACTCTATAGTTTAAGAAGGATGTTAGACATCATTATTTCCATAGACATATTTCAAATGAATTTTTGAACAACCATAGAAAAAAGTAAGGCAATAATAATATCTTAATTGAATGTTCACAAAGGCTTTCCAGAGATCCATTGTTTGAACATTCCAAATGCTTCGTTAGGCTTGTATTCTGGCGCTGTATGTCCAGCTCCCTATAAAAAAATTGCTTCATTATTAGCTCTTCAATATCTTAGATTAATCATCCCTTATTTGAGATAAAATTTATGGCTTTCGAATCAAAGATATAATTAAAGAAGCTTCTGAAAACTCTAACTACAAGTAGGATTAGAAAATCACCTTCACAGTCGCAAATGTTAGGTTGTAATCATATGTTCTTGTGTAGCTAGACACCACATACAGCAGGCATCATTATATACTATAAATAAATAAGCATAATTTGCACATACCACAGACATAAATCTTTCCTTTCATTGGTGTTGAATAGAAAGCAACTAACTCTATATTAGGTTACTAAGTCCATCATTGAGAATTTGTATAGAGTCTTACCCAGCAACCTGTCCATCTACGAACCAAGACCTCCATCCCTCAACTATTGGATATCCTAATGATCTAATCCACGCCTCAGTTCCAACGTATGGCATAACCAAATCATGATCGCCACTGTTACGACATTCAGATACATCAAAGTCAATATAATGCAATGGTGAGTATTGAGCTTATAATGATACGTGGCAGCTCTAAAATAACTGCAACCACAAGTAACTTCATATTGGGTGAGTTGAAAGCCTCCTAACATGACATGTACGCAAAACGATTTTATTCCTATGGTAGCACTTTACCTGTAGATCAAAGCACGATAACCTCTCTTGGTTACATTTTTGTGATATATAATCACACTTGTGATATCACGTTTATATATAAAATGAGGAGTACATCTTATCCACGCCCCTGTTATGAACTCCTATAGAGAAATGAAGAGAAAGAAACCAAGCAGTGGCCGTCAACTTCTCATATGAACTTACAATTATAACTCGTAAAACAAAAAGAGTTAACAAAATGATAGACGACAAATTATAACACTCTAAAACATATATGTGCAATCTGAATACGCATGTTTGTGAGAACTTGATATTTTAGTCCTTCAAAGAAATTTTGTCCATAACATTCACATTGTAATCTATAGTTCCCAAACTTGCTAGGTACTTGCTAAACTAAGTAAGTAATGAGCCAAGCTAGGCATTTTGATGTTTGTAGAGACTAAGTTGTGGGTTTCTATGAGTTTCAAATGCAGGAACATCTAAAGCAAATAAGAAAAATCTTACATCAGTCAAAAATATTTTCGTTCATGTTTGTTTTGTTTTGAAAGTCTCCAATAAATATCGTAGTCATTCTAATCTTACACCAAAGGCCAATTATTATTACAATGTTTTTATTCTTGTTGTAGTCCACATTAGAATATCAAATTTCTAAAAAGTATTTCTACTATGGCGTATCACATTTGTATCACAAAACTTTCAAACTCATACCAAAGTTTCAAGGAGGTGCATTCTACAAGGCTACATAATTATATTTTGTTTTCTCATTGGCTAATGCTATGTGACTAGTCAAATTCACTTGAGGAAGGTCTAGTTCAATTGTGCATCAAATATTTGAATCTTGCACCAATTCCTAATCTCAGACATAAGGTTATTGGTCCTACAGAGGTTGATGGTTAAGACCAAATTGAATTTTAATGCATACTCATCTTAAGAGGGATCATCTATACATTTCCTTATGAAGACCAAAATAAATATCATCTAATATTGGTCCCATGCTTCCTACTACTTGTGCATAGGGTAGTGTACAACATTTTAGGTTAATGCCAAGACATTTCATCCTTTCTTGTTATAAAAGATCATCATTTGCAAGACTGGAAGCAAGGAGTTAGGTTACCATTAGCTCAAGGAAGTTTGATAGCAAAACCATAACATCGAGGAACATAGAAAATTGTATTGTATATTAGCTCAAGATACATCAGATTGAGGAAACACATGATAATTTTTCTTGTAATTAGTTGAATTTCAAAGGATTATTGTGAGTTCTTGCAACATAATCTATTAATGTAATTGAGACTATATGAATCAATAAAGTCATTATTTGTTTCATATTGTGTGTTTATATTCCATTATTTGAGTTTTGTGAGAGTTTTATGTTAAGTCTACATGGTTGGATAATTCATTATCTCTTTGTCCATGAACAGTTCTTAATCTCTTTGTCCACAAATGCACTTACTTTTTGCCAAACTTTCCTAGTCTAATAGACTTACCAAACTCATTGGGGCTCTAAGTCAAACTCAGGTGTATAAAAGCTCTTGAATTTTAGAAAATGAATTTCTAAACCTTAAAAAATCAAAAAGATGTACAGCTAAAGCATATTACTACTCTGTGGCTTCAACACTTGTTTTTTTGAAGTGTTTGGAGTTTAAACTCTTAGAGCTCAATTTAAAAAAGGTTAAGTTGTGAAAAATGGCATGCGCCATGAAGGTATGTGTGGTCTCAAATACCTTAATTTGGACTTGGTGGTGGAGGCTCCACACCTTGACCCCATCCTATGTCATGATAGGGAGAGAACCAAGGGAAATATCTCCCAAACCTCACTGGGAGGTTTACCGTCAAACCCATACAAGGGACATTTCCCCTCGACCTCACTAGGAAACCTTTTCAAACCCTCACTTTATAATGCAAGGAGGGACTCACACAACACAAATCACACACTTCCAGCACACAGAAATTTATTTAAGAAATTGAATTTAAAAACATCAAAATCAGCAACATGTATGAGATTTTCTATTGCTCAACTATCATCTGGATTACAAGGGCTCAAAGAAAAACTGAAATACAATCATGGCATCCCTTTGGACTGCTGAAAAACAACTCTAAATCAGACTTAGAAGTCTGAAACAAATAAAACATCAATCACTGGTATGCCATCTTCAATCCTTCTTCTTCTTACAACTTCATTTTTCTCTTGCCTACAACCTTCTTCTAAAAAATCAATTTCACATTGAACCACACTTTATCCAAAGTTATTTTCTTCCCATTAACACCTCCAACCTACAACCAAAAAGTCTGAAACCTCTTCCCCAAGAAAATCTACGCCCCCCTTTCCTCACCTCCAAATTCTGGAAAATGAAAATTCAAAACAAGAGTGTTATGGCCACTCTTTCCGGCAACTTCAATCTTCATCAATGCTGCAAATCCTCCTCCACACCCCCAATCCTGGAAAAGAAATTAAAAATCATAAAATACAATTTTAAACTCTCCAATGCATGTGCAATTTACCTTCAGGAAGAATAATCGTCATTAGCTGGCACATTGATTCACCACTCCTCACAATAGGAGTCCAATTTCAAAAATTGCTCTGCCTACACAACATGGGCATCCAATTTTTCCAGCACTAATGGGGTGTAATTAAATGTCATGTCACAATTTGAAACTCCAGAAAAATTCCATGCCCAAGATTGATTTTTACCAATTAAATATTTAAAATGCATTTTCCAACACATTTTTCCCATTACAACTTGCAAACAAAATTTGTCCAATTATTTAAGTTCTGGTTTTTTGGACAAAGATAAACACATTATAATATAAAATGTTATTCAACCATGTCACACCAAAATTCTTATCTTTTTGGTTGATGCAATATTGCTAGTACTCTGAGATGCTCCTGCATCAGACACCCGGGGTAATTTGAGAAGTGACCCTATCACTTCTTAGGAATTAGAGAGAAACCAAGATGGTTAACCTCAACCTCAAATAAGCATGACGAATCTTCAACAGGCCTTCCTTTCCATTTCACCAAATACTCTGCATACTACCTGCTTCTTGTGCTTCTACCCACACGGTTATCCAAAATTTCTTCTATCTCTTCCTTTTCTGAAGTAGGTACTGGAATGTTCCACTATGCCTCTATCAATTCCTTCTCCTTATCTCTTTCAGGATATTCTGTCATATCAGCAATGCTAAACACAGGTAAAACATGAATCTCACTCGGCAACTCTACCTCATAAGCATTTTCCGAATCATGCTTCTTCAAGATCTTGCATGGTCCAAACTTCTTCATCTTCAACTTGTTGTATGTACCAACTGGAAACCTCTCCTTTTGCAAATGAACCATGACTTCATCTCCTACCTAGAACTCCTTATACCTCCTTTTATGATATGCCTTAGCCTTATACTGAGAGTTCATCTTATTTATATGTTTCTTCACCTCTTCATGCAAATTCTTCAAGTGCTTAGCAAAATATTTGGCCTCGGCACTACTCTTCTATCCCTTATCCATATTTCTTAGTTCATAAGTAGTTCTTGGACTACTCCCATACACAATCTAGAATGGTGATTTACTAGTGCTCCTGTTGACATAATTGTTATAAGCAAATTCTTCCTGTAGTAAAATCAAATCCCATCCCTTGGGTTTGTCTCCTACTAAGCATCTCAGCAGGTTGCCCAAAATCCTATTCACCACCTCTGTTTTTCCATCAGTCTATGGATGATGTGCAAGACTAAAATTTAAATCAGTCTTCAACTTCTTCCACAATGTCCTCCAGAAATACCCAATAAAATCGGTATCTCGATCTAAAACAATGCCCTTGGGTAGACTATGTAGTCTCAGCACCTCTTTGAAAAATAACTCTACAACATGAACATCACTGGTCTTATGACACAGAATGAAATGTGCCATCTTCAAAAATCTATCCACTACCACAAATATGGAATCATGCCCTCTCTGTGTCCTCAGCAAACCAAGAAAAAAGTCCATACTAATGTCCTCCCATGGCCTCTCAAGTATAGGTAATGGCTGATACAACCCAATATTCTAACTTGCTCCTTTTTCCATCTAACATAATTTGCAACTTTGCACAAACTTCTTCACATCTTACTGCAACTGTGGCCAATAGTAATGCTCACCAACAATAGCAATGGTCTTATCTTGACCAAAGTGTCCAGCTAATCCTCCATTGTGTTTCTCCTTGATTAGGTTCTCTCTCATTGAACTCCTTTGTAATGTCCCCTTTTTGGTCCTAAGCTTCCCAGTGACCATTAGCCTATATCCAAAGACTTGTAGGCTACTCAAAAGCATTTCTAGGGTTTCTAAGATTCTTGGAGGTTTCTTGTTTGCTTTTCAGGAGGATATTGTAGGAGTTTTCCAAAGAGGTTTTTGGGTCTTTCTGGGTTTTTTGAGATCCTTAGTGGGAAGTCACTACTATTTTTAGTAAGTCATAGCTGCATCTCAAAATGCATTTATTTTGAGTTTGGGCACACTATTTTTAGCAGTTCGCTATTTTTAGTAAGTGCTATTTCTAGAAGTAGTCCTAGTAGCAATTCAATGCAGGGTTTCTATTTTTGGTAGTGGTGGAACTTTAGTTGTTGGTATCTTGTTACTTTTGGCAGTTTGTGCTTCCGATGATCTTGGAGTTTGAAAAAGGAAATATTTGCAACTTCAGTCAATTTCATAAAGTCAAAAAAGGCTCCTTGGACCCCAATGCATAGCATTTGAAAACTTAAGTTGTTTTTAAAAAGAAAATTTGATGCATGACTATAGTGGACTCCAAAATGAAGGATTTAATTGATTTTTAATAAAGTTTATTTTCTCCCCAAGTGTGATGTCCCCTTTTGGAGGGAAGGGGTTTTCAAATTTCTAGGTCTCAAAGTGTTATATATACTCATTTTCTCTCATTTGGATATGTTGATTGATGCAAACAAAATGTTGTCGGAGTGAGGATTTGTTGTGACCTTTTCACACATCACCCCATTCAAGATGGGGACCCCCTAATTTTTGCTCCATTCTGGTCTTTTGGCTTGGGTTTTTCTCTCTCTCTCTCTCTCTCTCTCTCTCTGTCTCTTTTCTGATGTCCGCCTTTCGAGGGTTGCGCCCGTCAGTGAATTTAAGCGAAGATTGACCAAGTCTGAGAATTAGGGTTTCATCTTTCCTGGTCAGTCCAAGGTCGAACAAAGTGAATTAATTGAAAATTGAACTTAACATTGTTGTCAGTGTGCTTCCAGCAGGCTCTCAGCAGATTTTCATCAAGTTCCGAATACTTGCTATTTTTAGTAAGCGTGCAATTACTGGCAATTCGCCAGCATTTTTGGGATTCCGACAGTCACATCTGATTCGTGAGTACATCGGACTACTCGTGATGCAAAATTTGAGCGAAAACAGCATAACTTACTATTTTTAGCAGTCTAGCTTCCTAAGCAAATTTCAGTGGTTTAGATGCAAAGTTTTTCAACGCGATGTCTGCATATTCCTTCCGGGTTTTCGAGACCTTCACAATGGTATAACATGCAAAGCGAGACGACAACTTTCAAAATTCAGCCTTCCGAGGCTATTTTAGGGTTTGCATGTCATGTCGGATGATTCCTGATGGGTTTTTCGAGAGCTTCGCAATGGTATGACATGCAAATGAAGATGATCACTCAATAAGGAACTTGCTATTTTTGCAGGTGCTGTCCCGCCTCGCTTCCCAGCAGTTCAGAATCACGCTACGATTCGCTACGTAAACGAAGAGAAACAGATCATTTGATAATGCGATGCAGCTTAATTAGGTTTCCAACTGAGCCTAAAAAGAAGGGCAAAAGTCAGAATTTTTGAAAACCGTGTAAACCACCATGACAAGATTCTTCGTGCTATCTCCTGGTAAAATTTTAGGACAAACGAGCACTTACTATTTATAGTAAGTCAATTTGGAAACTGGCTAAAAATAGTAAATCAGGTGCATGCGTCAGTGTCAGCCAGCAGGTCACGTGGTGAGGAGCGCCTCATTCAAATTTCAAGTCAATCGGAGCAGTAGAGCTATCAGAAACAAGAGGCTACTATTTATAGTAAACCACCTTCAGAAATAGGCTAAAAATAGCAGGGTGATTAAAAATGGCAATGTCGACAGGGCAACAAGGTTATGAGGATGCAGTGCGCAAAATTTCAAGTCGTTCTGAGCTTCAGAGATGCAAAATTCAGAGGGCTTACTATAAATAGCAGGGCATGAAAACTGGCGAAACAAGAAAAAAAATTCTAAGTCTGGAACTTCAATCCTATAGCTATGGAAAAATGCGCCCAGCCAACGAGGAGGCATGAAAAATTTTAAGAGTCAAGTTCGTCCAGTACACAGGCCAAAATGCGCCCAAGGTAAGAAGGTCAAAGGAAGTCAACGCCTTTTCATCCCTCTGCCTAGCCCAAATGCGCCTTCAAGCATATGCCAAGCACGAAAAATTTTCTAAGTATGAGTTCATCCTTCATCAGGGGCAAAATGCACCCAAAGCACAAGAAGTCAAGGAAAAGTCAACGTTTTTATCCTGTAGGCATAGAGAAATGCGCCCAACTTGAAGAGGAAAAAAGTTGAAAAATTGTCTAAGTTTGGATATCTGCCACCACCTTCAAAATGCGCCCAAATTGCAAGTTCATCCTTCTCAGGGGGTAAAATGCGCCCAAGTTGTGAGTGGTCAAAGCAAAGTCAACAACTTCATCCTCCTCAAGGGGTGAAATGCGCCCAAATACATGCATGTAAGGACAAAAAGACGGAAGGTGAAGAGTCACCCAAAGGCGTTAGAAAAGTTTATCCACCAGCTATGTCTCAATGCGCTCAAGTTAGAAGAGGGTCAATAGGTCAAAGAAACTCGTCCTCCTCACCCTCCTAAATGTGCCCAAACAAGGTTATGTGAAGACAAAAATGAGAAGTCGAAGAGTCATCCTCTTGCCAAGCCAAAATGCGCCCAAGTTGAGGTGTAGAAAGTAAATGAGGGTGGTAAATGAGGTGAAATATGATCAAGGCGTGGTCAATGTAAGGTAAATGCTAGGCGTGCCCAAGGTGGAAGGTGTTGAAGATGTTTTCCTAGGCGTGATTTTGAATTTCCTCTTCAAGTCCCAAATGCGCCTAAGGTGATAGGTGTTAGAGAATTTCTCTAAGGCGTGTGAAGTGTGAAAACAAGATGTTAGGCGTGGTGAAGTAATATGTGTGAGGTGGTGAAGACAAAATGCTAAGGCGTGATTTTCCTCAAGGGTGGTATGCGCTCAAGGTGAAATGTGCTAGAAAATATTGCAAGGTGATGGATGTGTTGCCTAGGCGTTGGAAGTAAAGACTTTTGGCACAAAATAAATATCCTTCTTCACACACAGTATGCGCCTAATATGTTGAGTGAAGAAAAATAAAATATTGCTAAGGCGTTTGAGCTTCAAATAAATGTTTTTCAATATGGAGTAAAATGCAAATGGTGAATGAGAAATAAATTGTGAATAAAATTTTCTAAGTGAAGTTGATGTTCTTCTCCCTGGCAAACGAATAAAATTTTCTAAGGAAAATTCTCAAAGTGCAAGATGATTTAAAAAAAATCTTCTAAGGTAAGAATATTTTCTCCTTAGAAAATACGCCTAGAGGCTCAAGGTGGTGAAAAAAATTTCTTCATGAGGCCCGAGCAAATTTTCTCAGCAGTGAAGTCAGAGGTGGATGATAATGCAGGATGAACTCAAATTTCTCAAGTCAGAGCAACAGGATGATCACAGGCGAAGAATGGATTTGAATTTGATAAAATAATATTTTCTAAGGTTCAAAATTGAAAATTAAATGAACCCATTCGTTGGGTACCCATGGATTTGAAGCATTCTGGAGAAAATTTTCTTCTGGGTACTGAACATTTGCGATGATAGATGGATTTCCAAGTCTTCCGCACTTCGCCAACACTTTTCAGTGAAGAATTTAATCAATGCTCAAATTGTGAATTTTCCAAGGGGAAATTGAAAATTCTCTCAGGCAAGATGAGTAAAATGTGTTTTCCAAAGTGAATTTCTCCGAACGATGAATTTGAAGTGAGTTGCCTAGATAATTTTGATTGAATTCTTCGAGGATGAATTTTCCAGAGATAAAATGAAGAGTCAAATCCGAATTTCAAGTGACAGAGCTCTGGCTGGTGAATTAAAAGGATGGATTTAAATTAAATTTTTCGAAAATAAATTCAAAGATGCCAGTCAAAGTCAAGTTTCTAGAAGAGCAAGATTCCTGACGTCGAGAGACAAGTGTCAAAAATACCAGAAAGGGAGAATTCGAATTTTTGAAATGGAGTAGTGGAAGTTTAATGCACTGGCTAAAATTGTCTCCTTCTAGAATTCGATTTTGGGCTATAAAATGGAGAGGTCTCTTACTTGTTCTTCACAGCTGGAGAAGTACGAATTTGTTCTAAGTAAAGATTGTTGCTGAGGCTTAAGAAATTTGAATTTTGGCTAAGTCTGGAGGTTGCTGAAGTTGTTGAGACTGCTGGAAGGACGCCTTGAGTTGGAGTGCAAGTGTGGGAAGTTCGAATATTGCTGAAGTCAAGAGGGGCGCGCTTGCTGTTTGCTGAAGTTGAAACTTGAAGTTGCTAGTGATAAGAGGGACGCCTTGAAGTGAAGTGAATTGCGGAGAGTTTTCAAAGTTCAAATTGCTGATTGCTGGTGTGAAATACGAAGTCATAAAAGTTCAAATTGCTGATTAAGAAGTGAAGTGGAGTCACTAAAGTCCACTTAGAAATCTGTTCTAAGTGTTGAAGTTCGAATTTATTGAAGAAGAAGAAGCTGAGGTTTGCAAATTGGAAATGTTCTTGAAGTCGACTGCAGCCCCTTCACAATGTCTTATTTTTATAAATTAATTGCTGATGAATGTTTGTTATGTTGCAGATGGCTGAGGCAAGGGCGATTGGCAAGGACAATGGTGCACCCAGGCAAGCTGTGATCAAGAAGCTGAGTAAGACATTCATGCCGGAATCAAAATTTATTTCAAAGTTGGGCAAGCTGACAGACACCAACTTGGGCTCCGTCAACCTAGAGACCTTCAAGAACAGAATGCTGGGCATTGGAAGTCATCGCCCTTCGATCACTTCACACAATATTATTCGAAGTGGATTATATGCAGCTGCTGGTTTCCCGCCAGCCGTTCAGTGCTCAGAGCTGATGATGGAGTGTGCTAATTGCTACGAGAAGGATCACCGGTCAATCATGTCACCAGATGGCCAAGTGCTTGTCAATCTTACTCCGGCAGCCATTGGTGAAACTTTTGGGATCCCGGTGCACAGGAGCATGATTTATAAATCCAGGGAACGAGCTGAGCGGATGTATGCTTCTGCTTTTGAGCGGTGCATGGAGACAATTAACACCCACTGGATGAGTACTCCCAAGCCTTCTCGAACGAAGTTGCCCAAGCAGATCATAGCGGAGGATTTGAAACAAGAATATTGTGATCTTATCATGATGCTGAGCAGAGTTGGTGGTTGTCCACAGTCCTTCATTTTTGAGCCTTGGATGTTTTACTACATCAACCTTGTGCTGGAAGGGAAAGATTATGTCAATTGGGCCGAGATGATAAGTGATAATTTGCATGAGCAGCTCCTGGGCCTCTGAAGAGCTAAGACATTCTATATGAGCTCCTACATCATCTATATGTTGGCTCGTATGACAAAGTACAGGAGGATCTCTTACAAGGAACCTGTCGGTTGTGGCTCCCACCAGTTTAAGATCTTTGATGCCTATCCACAGTTGCATTTGGCGAGCACAACTCACTACAAGCGTGTCAACAATTCCTTCACCATGTATATCACGAGACTGCTTCAGGAGCGGTTACATCATCGAATCTCGAGGGATGCCCAAGAACTAATTGAAAGGTATGGGTGCTGGTTCATACAATTTCCGAGATTTTCTTACATTAGGCTGCAAGGTTTTTCCTCGTACCCATATAGGCTGCCTAAGTACCCAACAGATAGAGTTTTAATGCTAGAGATATCTAGGCAATTGCTTGCCTTTGATAAAATTCAAAAGAAGAAGAAGGGGGGAGTAGAATTTCCAGTTGTCATGGGCAACTTCAGGATGAAGTGTCAACCCTCAATGACTGACTAGAGAGCTGAAAAATGAACTTCAATTTTATCACTTTCTATCTACACCGGCCGGCGACACTAGTCCCACATCATAACATCAAATGGGTACTATCAGAGGAGTTTAAACATAAGGCCACCATTGAGGATTATTGGGCTGATGCGGCTGATGAGATTGAAGTAAGGAAAAGGATGTTTTCTCGGTTGCTGATTACTTTGATTAGGGAGTGTGAAGTGGTGCCGGTTCCAGACCAGGTGAACGAGGATATGGACGTTGTCCATCCCGATTATACTGGCAGTAAAGATACTCCGCCCACCTCCTCACGATTAGTGGAAGAAACTGAGGTTGCAGATTTTAGTACTCTCTCATCCAGTTATGACATTCCACTAGAGCACATGGAGTTTGATAGTAAGCAGGTTAAGTGATCCAATTGCCTTGACTTTATTTGGGCTGGGAGATCCTGAAGCCCTGTAGAAATAGATTACCACGGGGTCGGAGTCCAGGAAAGAAGAGGAAGATAGTTCTACAGGAGCCTACTCAGGCCCGGGCCTCCCGCATTCTGGTGTCTCTAATCAGGAGGATTGCTGAATGGGGTGGGTAGTCTGGGATAATATTTCAGCCTCCACGGAGAGAGTCGGTTGGCAGTGTCAACTTTTTGATGGGAGTTGATCAGCCGGGATGATGGGGGACTGTGCTGACCTCAGTTTCAGCGAGGGAGTTAGGAGGGTGGCTGTAGTGATGATGATATAGTGTGGGGGGGACACTTTCGGTATGAGGATGACCTGTAGAATGATGAAGAAGTTGAACAAAGTTAGGAGGTGAAGACACCGAGGTAGCAACCGCTGATATAGAGTGTGATGTGCTTGGTGGCTTATGGGGAATGAGAAGAAGCGGTGAGGAATTGATCAGCGGTTGAAGTGGAAGGACTGTGAGGATGGAACACCCTCCTACGAGAAGAAAGAAAGCAACAAAATTTTTAGAAGGTATCCGAAGAGGATGGTTCTGATACTCTTCATGGCGTACCTCAGAAGTTAGTTGCTTGTGAAAATGAAGCGTGCAATTGTAATGGTCCTAGACTTTTTGCTTGGATTTGGGGCCCTAAGTGCGTGGGTGTAGAGGTGTGTTAACTCCTATCTTGCCCTCAAAGACAGATTATTCAAGAAGAAAGGAAAATACAAAAGGTTGAAAAGAGAACACAAGGCTTTAATTGGGTATGTACAACAGTTGTCTCATTCTCGAGGGCAGGAGGTTCCAGTGATAGAGCCTCTAGCGGAGATACCTAGAGAGTCCATTAGTGGCTTGATGGAGTTAGGAAAGATGGCACAGGAGGCAGACAAGTGGGTCACGGGAGTTCGTGCCGAGACAGAGAAGTTTATGGAGGATCTTGCTTTTGCTTTTCCGTAAACCTCTATTTTGACAGGATGGAGCAGTGGATGCATGCTTGGGAATTTGATGCTTCTATCTATGCAGAACAAAGTAATTCAGCGTCTTGAGACATTGGGCATGTTAAGATTCGCGATTCTTGATTGATGATTGTCATTCCAGGAGAATGGCAGTGATTTCTGAGATGGTATTCTTCCCTTGACAATCACGAAATGGCTTCTTGTACATGCATTGATTCGTAGAGTACATAAAGCTATGGCAATATTTGGCAGATGGAGTTCATAATACCTTGTATTATATTTGCAGAAGAAGTTGTTGAATCCAGATGAAGTTAATCTTGATAATTTGAGGGGTTTGCTGGTGCCTTTCTTTTCTGATGTTAAGACCTTTGTACAGGATGATTTCGAGAATACTTCTACCTTCTCCACCTTGATCCAGAACACGCAGGATTCTTTGATTGCTTGGAGAAAATCTTGTACAAGGCATGAGCATTTAGTCACAGTGTTAGAGTTTCAGTTAGATTGTGTTCCACCCATTTCAGTTCATGAAGTTGAGGCTGTACTTGGCAGATTTGTTGAGTTTGCAGTCAAAGAGAAGGCAAGTGGGAATGCACTACTGGACGAAGATCTTCTAGAAGACTGATTATGGGCATTAATTGCCTTTACTATTTTTGGGAGTGAGTGGGAATCTTTGATTCATTTAATGTACCACTCCCCGTTCTGGCATTTTTTAGGGTTAGGGCTGAGGTGGCACGATTCTGGCCACTCTATTAATTGTAACCCTAGCCGTCTTTTGGGACTTGGCTAGCTATATAAAGGGGGAGTCCCCCTCATTTGTAATTCATTAGATCAGGCATTAGCATTAGAGCTAGAGATTGGAGAGATTGCATAGTAGAGCATAGTAGTCATTTTGCTTAGCATAGTGTGGAGAAGAAAGAAAGTTTTCCCTTTGAAAACTTTTGGGGAGATTGTTGTGTAACACTTTTCATGATAATAGATCTTTTCATTGATGGTGGAATTCGTCTTGTCATGAATAGCTAGCAAGGTCTCTTCTTCCTTTCGTATCCAAGTAGCTTAATTTTCATTCAAGTAGTTTACTTTGATGTGTGGTGTTTTATTGAGGTAGCTTCACTTTATTCTATACCACTAGCGGCTTGTTGATGATAAGTTCGGCTTGTGTGGTCGACTGGAAATTATCTTGAGTTTAACTTCAATTGTGATTTGTATACTTATATGCGTCGTTGTGATGGTGTACGTATGCTAAGTCATAATTTGAACATCCTTTGCTATCCCCTTGAAGATTGCACCGATTTTGCTGAAGCTGTCCGACGTGAGGCTAGGCGAAATTTGGTTGAAGTCTACTAAAACGAGGCTCCACATATCCTGCATTTAGGATAGGACATAAGTTTCTTAGGCCCTACACTCTTTACTTTCCGCATATTTCTGATTAGTCTTAGGAAAACAAACTATATTGCCAAATCATACACGCAAGAATCCCCTTCAAAGAATACACCGATTGTTAACTGCAAGAACCCCGAACAATTACGTAAGTCCCCTCGTAAGAACACAGCAAAACACATCAACCAAACTGAGCCTATTCGCATTAAAGGAACCTTAGAGTTGAACGTGTGATCTTTCTCGCAATCTTAGCACACGGAATACTTTGATCAAGAGAGAGCGGAATAGCCTTCAGACTATTTTGTTCTTCGGCTGATTGGTGAGGTCACAAAAATTGCATCAACAGAGAAAATTGGCGCTAGAAGGAGGGCCTTTCAAGGATTCTTCGCAGTGAAGCAATGACATTCAAGTAAAGAAGGGATTTCCATTCAAAGGGAAATTCATTGGAGAAAGAAATTATCATGAGTAAAGATGGTGCTACCGCATAGAGAAATATTTCCAGTGTTGCAGCCTAATTTAGGATTCAACGACGATCAAGAAGATATCCTTTCAGGACTGAACAATCTCGCATGGAGGACAAAGGAGAGCTACGCCCAGTACATGAGAACTTGCTTCATGTTGGAAGAGGAAGAAGAAAAGGCTATTGAAATTCAAGTTGCAATTGAAAGGGATTTGCTTAATCAAAGACAACCAGTCGCTCCTCTTCCTCGCTGACAGTAATCAGCTACATCCTGGATCGAATTAGCTCATCCTCACCTGATAAGTTGAAAAGAATCTTGAGGTCCACGCCAAGTTCATCTAAAGACTTTGTGGAGTTAGAGTTGCCTACTCGAGCAAGGAAGAAGAAAGAAAATCGTTCAAGCGAAGAAGTATTTTCAAACGAAGAAGTTCAGTCAAGTGAAGAAAGCGGAGAAGAGATTACAAGTTTGTTCCGAACTCCACCAAGTGCTTCAAGGTTTGCTCAACCTAAAGCCGTTCAAGTTACCACACCAATGTTTGGTCAGCAACCAGTTCAGGCTACCACTACCCCAGTAATTGTATATCAGAGGCAGCAGCCAATTCAAGCAATGGCTCAACCAGGAGGTCAACCAGGAGGCCAACCCGCTCCAAATGGTGCTACTTGGCTAGTTACCAATCCATCCCCTCTTGAGTTCACAGATTACCATGACATGCCGAAGAATCCGGAGCACTTCTGCACCAAGTATCAAGTCCATGACCCAAACCGTTCTGCTGAGGATCACATTAAGATGTTCGAGGATCATTTGCGAAATAGACAGATTGCGTATGCAGATGTAGCTTGTAGATTGTTCCTGTACTCCTTGGGCGAAGAAGCACACTTTTGGTTTATACATCTGCCAATTGGATCCATAAGAACATGGGAGCAAATGAAAGAAGCATTCATTGGAAAGTTTGGTATTCCTATCACCCCAGTAGAGCTCTTCCGCCAATTCACGGAAGTCAGAAGACAAGACAAAGAGCCTATTCATTCCTTTAACAACAGATTCCAGAAGGCTCTCACAAAGCTAAGTACTCCATACATTGTTCCCGATGCTAGGGAAAACTATTATGCAGCCTTGGACCCATTAACCGCAATGTTCGTGAGACAAGCTCATCCCATTCCAGCAGATATGAACCAAGCATATGCTAAGGCTGTAGAAGTAAGTCAGAATATGGGACAAAATACAACTGGGCCTTCTTTATACACTGGCTTGGTCACCACGAACAATCATATGCAGACACTTACTCCGGCATGGAATCAGCAAACTCCGGTGTTGAATCCAGTTCCGCAACCAACTTACCATGTTACACCACCATCAGATCAATTGGTTCTCCATCCTGGGGTACCTTTATCTCAGACTCCAGCAACACAGCCTGTCTACCTCCAGAATACAGTACCTGCAACAAGGACACAAGAGGAGAAAGACGAAATGAAAGAATTAGTAGAACAAATGAAGAGGCTGTCATCTGAGGTAACTCACCTCAGAAATCAAAATAATCAAATGCAATCTATGTTGAAGAATTATCAGGCACATCCGGGTGCCAATCGAGGATATCAGAATAATCCTCAATACCATCAAGATGCCCATCAAGGACATGGACATGACAACAGCCATGGGTATAGAAATAACAACCAAGGATATCAAAAGAGGTCCTGGAATACTGGACCTAATAACGGAGGAGTTCCATCACCGCTAGATAACCCGCCACCCCCGGAGAACCGTCCCACGGACAAAGTATTTCTGGCAGAAGCTGCTATGTCCGGATGGTGTCGGCTTCATAACACAAGTCAGCACTCAGAGTTACAGTGCCATGAATTTCAAATAGCGGCTGATATTTTTAAAGAAGTAAAAAGTACAGAGGGTACTGAGAATCCTCCGACCACTGGGTATGAGATTGTCCTAGTACAAAGATATGACCAAGCACTGATTCTAGAAAATGTTAATGTCAGCACTGAATATCAAAGCTACGCGCCACCAGAAGTTAATCACAGGTTTCAACCAGCTTCGGCAAACGGTCCCGTGGAGGCGCCAGATCAGCAAGTTGAAGAAGCTCAAGTTTATTCAGAAGCTCAAATGTATTCAGAGGTTCAAGATAATTATTTAGAAGAGCCACTTGAGCAAGGTAACTACGTCTTTCCACCTCTCAACAATAGTGTTCTAGTAGAAGGGAGAAGAGAGGTGCAGGCTTTTCAGACTTTCGGTGAAATATGCTAACCAATTTTTTCGATGAATTAACACAACATAACCAACACTTAGCCAACTTGATTAGCGTTAGCTCTAAATAGAAAACCAAACTTGAAATGAACTCACACCAAGAATGCACACTCATTCCCAATGAGGGATAGGTGTTGTCATATGGCGGAGGAGCTAAATGAAAAATACTTGAAAGAAACTTCTCAATGTCAAGAATGTGCACACAAGATCCCACTGAGGGCGAGGTGCTAACATATGACGGAGTGTTTAAATTGAAAGCTAGAAATTAACAGGCAGATAACCAGCCATGAAGAGCATTTCCACACTACCACCAAACAATGGGGGGAAAAGATTACAATTAAAACAATTCATCCGCTGCGGCGGGCATCCACAGAATTGTGGGGATTCACCACTATGAAAGTGGGTACAAGAGTGTTACAATCAAATTATCCACACTGGCGGTAAACCATCCAGGGGTACTTATGTGAGAAGAAGAAGAATTAATTGCAGCAATTAGAACTGGAACAATACTACTGTTTACAGTCTTTACAAATAAGAAATAAGCTGCAAATTACATATGAATTACAATAGTCTTCAATCACATGAGTAATAGATGATCTCATACAATTATTTATCTCTCTAACTACTGATAATGAGTCAAAAATCAGAACTTCAAAGGTCTGATACAAAAAACAGTAAACTGGAAATGTCAATCAGCAACTGTGAAATTCAATGAAAAGTTCATAACTCACTTAATTCACCTCCAAATCGAATGTCGTCTTTTGTTGTGTCTTCTTAGGAGGTAGGCGCCCAAAAACAGATCACAAACAGCACCAAAACTCAGCATATAATTCAAGCACGAATTCCATTGCTTTCAAGAATGGTACGGCCCTCCTTGAGAGGTGATTTTGTCATTAAAAATCAGCAACTCAAAATAAAAATCTGGAAACTTGTGGAAGGGGTCGCCCAAAGCATAGAAATCAGATTCTCGAATGCCCAGAACAAAATAAAAATTACTCACAAAGCTGTATACAAATTCGACTTTCAGCTGTGATTGTATCAGCAACTTCAAAATTGGAAATTTCATCAAAATCTTCAACTATTGAGCTCAATCTGCTAGTCTGATTTGAGAAGCAGCAAATGTCCAACTAGGTGTTGTATTTCAAACACGAAATTGGATTGGAACTAGGAGGTAAGCATCCCTCAAAGTATTAAACAAGTTGTCATTTCGACAGCATAACATTAGCATAAAAATATTGGATAATAAGCTCTTCAAACAGCAGCAATATATAAGCTTTTGTTGGCAAATGAAGCAACAAGAACTCTTCAAATTCTAAGAAGTTGAATCACTTCAACTTCCAAAAAGGGACGCCACCTTTTGCCTTCTACTTTTGAAATAATAAAATATCATTCAACTTCCCTTTAGGGCATCCATATCATATTGGTAAATAATAAAGCATTTATTAAATAAATTAAATGCTCACTTGACCCCTTTATGTCCCCTTCTTTAAAACAACTCGAAGTCATCAAGCCTAGGCATGGGGTACAACTTCAAGACATGAAAATTGACTAAGTCTGAAACTCAGTCCAAGGAGATAACTAAATACAATGCCCAAGCTGCAACTGATGAATTGCTAAAAATAGCAAACTGACAAATGCCAAACTGAACCAAGTTGATGATGATGCTTCTGCCAAAAATGAACTTACTAAAAATAGCAAATGCCAAAATAGTAAGTTAACTTCAAAATCATCAGAAAGCCAAACTGAACACTGAACTGCAAAGGATTGAATTGCTGCCAGATAGATACTGCCAAAAGATAGACTTGCTGTACAGCAAAACTGCTAGCGGGCTGGTAAGTTCCGCACAACATCCTCCTCAACGCTAACCGAAAGATTCATAAAGCGAGGAAACCTAGTTTTATACTTCAAATTTTAGCCTACTTGATTTTGAAATAGGCTAAATCCAAAAGAAGAGTATGGTCAAAATGGGACATTACAATCATCCCCAAAATTATTGCTTGTCCTCAAGCAATGTCATTAAATACTCCAAACCGATCCCACCAAACAGTGATCCAACCTGTCCATCTCTGAAAAACCCCACCATGTTGATGCTGCTCTACTCTGATCATACAAATGAAATCATTGCACCAAAATTGCACTAACCATCCTTGCAACCTCAAAGTGATAACATGCCTGAAATTCAAGTCGAACAACATAGAAGGAATTGAATCAAAATCTAGCAGCGTCTCATGCTCAATAAACTCTGAGGAATTAACATCTGCAATGTCAATGTCAATCACCATTCTGAGAACAAAGAAGAATAATCTAAACAACACAAAAATATTCTCATCAACATCACTCCTCAAAGCATCAAACCAAATCACAACAGCAAATGTGATTCCATCATAGCTGTGTGCAAAGGAAAAAACAGCTCTTTGCAAAGTCATAGCAACTGCATCCTCAAAGCTCCTTAAGGATGTATAATGCCTCCTCTGAGTAATTCTGACATATTCAAGAAAAACTCTGAAAACTTCCACCAATCTCTCCCCCAAAGTCTCAAAAAGTTGAACCAAATCAGGCAAAGGTTCGCTGCCCCAAACACTAGTGCAAGAGATTGTACAAAGAAAGCCACTAGAACATAACTTGAACACCATCCAATACTGATCTGAATCACTATGAAACACCATTACCCACTTTTGAAGCCAAAAATCATCATTGATAAAAGATTGTGAAAAGAAAAAATGAGTGTACCAGCTGCCCATGAAATTTGAAATGAACCACTTAAAGTCTGATTTTAGGAAAATCAGTGTGCAAAGAATTGAACAATTGCTGCAACACTGAAAATCAGTGTCCATAATAGCACAACTGCTTAGGCTCAAGGCTGGAAACATCCTCTCAAGAAACTCCAACCCAACATTAAACCTTCCTTTGTTCGAAATATCTCTCCAATTCACCAATTGATGAGTAGAAAGAACCATCAAATGGTTGGTAAAGATGGGGGCCACATCAAAGATTCTAAGAATTGAATCCTTATTTCTCCAAATATCCTTTTTTCTACTTGCAACAATCTCCATCAAGCCATGTTGAGAATTCCAAGCATGAATTCCCAACTGCAAATAATCTCCAACACATTGGGAAGAATTCCCAACATATCTCCAAGAGCCATAGTGAAAGTCTCGAGCACACAAATCCATGTAGTCAACCGCAACCATCAATGCAAAGATTGAACCTTTCATGACCAGCATTTTAGAATAATCCCTCATCAACAATGCACAATCTAGAAACCAAAGGGGCAAGTCTGAAAGTTCTCCCACAATTTGATGCATCTCTCCAAGACCTGACCTCATCAACCATTTTAAGATAGGTGGTACTCTTCCATTGGTTAATGCTGAGTGAAAACCAGCCAGTTCAAGTTTGAACACCATTAAATGCTCATTTACTATCCATCCCAAGAGAGTGTTGCTTGACATATAGAATGGATCCACCAACATTATCTTATGCTTGACTATAAAATTATGCATGTCAAAAACATAAAACTTCTTACCAATGCCATCCACATAGAAATTGTCAATCAACTCATAATTTAACAAATCATGTGAAGATGGTGGATTGTTGTACACAATCATAGAAACAATATTTCCTTCATCCTTTTCGTTGGTGTCTTCATAAAATTCATGCACATTTTCTTCAACTTGAAGATGCCCATCATTAGTTGCTGATCCATAGAATTTAGTGTGATGAATATCACACACATTACCAGTCATCACATCTAGCTCATGGCTGCAAGCTATCCCTTCTTGAGGCAAATTCTCTTCCCAACTCAAGAGTTCACACTCTTGATTTACCTTCCAATCACTATCAACATAATGAATCTCTATGGCATTATGCATTGTTTCAACATTATGGAATTCATTTATTCCTTCAACTATTTGCTTGATCTCCATTAGCCTTGTATTAGCTTCTTGTTCCATAAGTGTGGCTGACATAGATGATTGATTTTCTGTTTTGCAAAAAGAGTGATGAGCTAAGGTAAGATCAAGGTAAAGACGATCAACCTCTTTCTCCTTCTCTTGGTAGGCATCATAGGTCTCTTCTGCAAACTTAATAGCATTATCTCTATCTGAGAGCAAATGCAAATAATCTATCTTTAATGATTCCAATGCTTCTTTGATAGTTTGCAACTTGGAAAGAGTGACTCCTTTAACTCCATTTTGTCTCTCTTCAAACTGAAACTTCCAGTAGAGTTCTTCAACAAAATTGTGTGTGCTATCAAATCTTGATAATGCTTTAACAATTTTCTCTTCTGAAACCATTAAGTTATCCTTCAAAACTTGCAGCTCTTTAGGCCCATGATCAAAATCAACAAAGAAGCTTTGCTCATCAAATATCAACTTTTCTGATTTATTTTCTTTGACTTGATTCTCAAAATCAGCTTCCTTCTTAACAGCAATATTTTCAAACAATGAATCATTATTGATTGATTCTCTTAAAGTCTTGGTAGCAACATACTCTGCTTTAGTGGCTACTACTACCTCAAAGGAATCTTTATGGAGCTTTGCCAAACAAGCTTCTTCATCAAAGACAACGTCTTCTCCAATGACTTCATAGCTTGCAATACAAAATGAATTTTGAACTTTATCAGGATCAAAGGGAAATTTATCCCACTCAAGTTCTTTAACATACCTTGGTGCCATCTCACCAGGATCCCAAATGCAAAAGGGTTGATTGTAATGATCAGCAGGAACAAGATCTTCATGCTCTTCTTGGATTGTTGACTCATTGAATGAGTCACTCCTCATTCCATTCAAACTGAAATCTTCATCAGTAACTTCCTTCAAGAGCTTAGTTTGATGATCAAGCTCAATACTGCCTTCGCCACCGTCATCATACTGGAAATAAGAGTCATCAAAGCTGACTGCTTTGATTAATTTATCATTTTTATCTTCAACAAACCCATCATGAATAGATGTGTTGCTGATTTTATCATTAGCATCCACATACATACCTGTTGATGCGATTTTTGTGACCATACCAAACAGCAGAACAAAATAGTTTTGGGGCTACTCCGTTCTCTCTTGATCAAAGTATTCCATGCGCTAAGATTGCGAGAAAGTTCGCATGTTCAACTCCAAGGTTCCTTTAGTGCGAATAGACCCAGTTTGGTTGATGTGTTTTGCTGTGTTCTTACGAGGGGACTTACGTAATTGTTCAGACTTCTCACAGTTAGCAGCTGATATGTAATTTGAAGGGGATTCTTACGTGCATGATTGGGCAATGTGGTCTCTTTCCTAAAACTAATCAGAAAGTGCCGAAAGTAAAGGGGGAAAGGGGGCTAAGAAATTTATATCCTATTCTAAATGCAGGGTATGTGGAGCTTCATTTCAATAGACTTCAACCGGATTTCACCTAGCCTCCGTCGGACAGCCTCAGTAAAATCGGTGCAATCTTCAAGGGAAACAGCGAAAGATGTTCAAGTTATAATTTAACATACATACACCATCAGAACGACGCATATAAGTATGTAAACCACAACCAAAGTTAAACACAAAATAATCTCCAGTCGACCACGCAAGGCGAAGTTATCATCAACAAGCCGCTAGTGGTATGGAATAAAGCCAAGCTATCTCAATAAAACACCAGCACCCAAGCAAGCTACTTGCATGAACCAAACTACTTGGATACGTAAAGGAAGAAGAAATTTTACAGCATTTCATGGACAAGATCAATTCCATCATCAATGAAAAGATCTATTATCATAAAATGTGTTACATAACATCTCCTCAAAAGTTTTCTAAAGGAAAATTTCTTCTCTCCAACACTGCCCACAAGCTACACCATCCAGCCTCTAATGCCTCTCAATTACCCGATTCTAAATCCTCTAATCTAATGATACAAATGAGGCACCCCTTTAGCTAGCTCATCCTGTATGACGCTAGGGTTACAATCGATAGAGGCCGTAATTGTGCCACCACCTCAGCTCAACCCAAAATCACAGTAATAGGGAGTGGTACATTAAATGAATCAAAGATTCCACCACTCCCAAAACAGCAAATGCACAAATGCTCCATATCTGCCTCTGAAGATCGTCCAAGAGTGTGTTCCTATTGGCCTTCTCTAACCGCCAACCTGGGCAAATCACACGGCCTCAACCTCATGAACCGAAATAGGTGGAACACAATCCAACTGAAACTCTAACACCGTGACTGAATGCTCGTGCCTCGTACAAGACTTTCTCCAAGCAGCTAAGGAATCCTGCGTGTTCTGGATCAAAGTGGAGAATGTAGCAGTATTTTCAAAGTCATCCTGTACAAAGGTCTTAACATCTGCGAAGAAGGGAACCAACAAACCCCTCAAAATATCAAAATTAACTTCATCCGATCTAGTGCCGCCTTAGCGTCATAGCCTCAAAGGTATTCTCAACTCCATTCATAATGTTGGCCATAGCCTTATGTATCCCCGGCTGAATCTGCCTGTGCCGCATTGAAGAAGCCACGCCCTGTGATAGCCGAAGAATACCACCTAGAGAAGTCATATCTGTCATTCGCCTGAATGACACCCCCATCGATCAACACTCGCAATGGCACATGCCTCAATACCTCAAGGCGCTGGATTACCTTACTCGAGTAGATAGAGGCATCGCCCAAGCATGATCCCACCCATCCATCCCAGCCAAAATAGTAGAGGCCTCGGGCCGGTGTCGAGGCAAATCTCCATAAATTTCTCTCTCGCCTCAAGACGAACCTCGTGACTCCATTTGTCTGCTGGCCTCCTGTGCCATCCTCCCCAACTCTACTAAGCTGCTGATCGACTCTCTAGGAACATCTGCTGGAGGCTCTATCACTGGTACATCCTGCCCTCGAGAACGAGACAACTGCTGAACATATCCAATTAACGCCTTGTGTTCTCGTTTCAACTTCTTATATTTTCCTTCTTTCTTGAACAACCTATCCTTGAGGGCGAGGAAGGAGTTATCACACTCAACAATCTGAGCACCAGTAGGGCGTCCCAAATCCAAAGTGGTGACCACATAATTCTCAGGAACTGCTTCATTCCGGTCACACTCGACTCGTGGGACAGCAACGTGAAGAGTACGAGAGCCATCCTCATCAGTGGAGATCTTCGAAATCTTTCTTGCCTTCTTCTTCGGTGGAGGAGCACTGATCCGGTTCAAGAACTCTTCCATCTCAACCGCTGGATCAATCTCCTCACTCGGGCTTCTTCTCATTCTATCCTTTAGCCAATCGGGCACCTCATATAGTATATCGAAGGGCTGCTGCTCCTGTGCCTCGACTTCCCTAACCTGTTCAACTTCTTCTTCATTCTGGCGAGGCTCATCGTCCTCAAGTGGCTGAGTGTCACCTGACACTATATCATCATCATCGCCATCGTTCATGGCCGCATCTAACTCCTGCTGAAACTGAGGGTCAGTAATAGTCCCCTCATCATCATGCTGATCGATCCTGACAGGTACATTGGCACTCTGGCCAATTGACTCTCTCCGTGGAGGCTGAATATCACTCAGATTCCGCAATCGATTCACCGCAACTCTCCGATCGCAAAACAAAGACACCTCCTGTATACTTGGAGAACGTGTCTCCAAAGGTACTGCCATTGTGACTCGTGGAGGTTCTGGCTGAACTATTTCTTTCTTTCTGGACTCTGGCCCCCGTGTAATCTGTTTCTTTCTTCCTGTGGTGGGCGTCCTGTGATCTCCCATCATATTGTAAGTCAAGGCAATTGACCTACTCTTCAATCTGCTTACTCGCCTATCAACCCAGGCCCTGGTGAATGTCATAACCGGGATAGAAAGAGTATCTAAATCTGCAACCTCGGGCTCTGACCAATCTATAGGCGGAAGTGGAGTATCCCGAACAGCTGCATAGTCTGGATGAACAACATCCATGTCCTCATTGACCTGGTCCGGAATCACCACTCACACTTCATCGTGAGTAATCGCAACTCCAGAGAACATTCTCTTCCTTACTTCAATTCATCAACCGTGATCAGCCCAATAATCCTCAATGGTGGTTTTATGTTTGAAACCCTCCGACAAATCAATTGATGTTATGGTGCGGGTCGAAAAGCTGCCGGTGTTAGTCGGATATTTTACTTGTTGTCGTTTGCTTGTTGTCGGCCGTAGTTGGCCTCGGTCATACTCGGCAGTTGTCAAATAAAACAATAGTTAGTGAAGAATAATAATGTCATGTAATGTCATGTACTCTCGGCAAAACATGTTTAGATTAATGTTAATGTAATGTTGTTATGAAACGTCGTGTCGGTTGGTTGCCTAACCACCGCCGAGCGTTATATGTAGTCGGGTGGGAATAGTTGAAGGGATATACTGATGCTGCTATTGATTATGTGATGATTCTGAATGAGTTATGTTGTAAGCATTGTGATACCCTTTGTACATGATATTCTCCTGAGAATGAATAAAGGTTGCTGGCATTCTACTATGATATCTTTCAGTTTACTGTTATTTCTATGTTCTGTTTATTACATCGCTCAAAGTAAGAGAACTTATTCAGAGGGCAACAAATGGGTTTGTATGATATGAGAAGTGATAAAACTAAAGCTCACTCTCAGCTTCCCTAGCTGCCTGTATCGAAGGACACACCTCATCCGAGTTGCCCATCACAATCGGAAACTCTATCCCCCCTTTCTTCTTTTTCTTCTGGATTTTGTCAAAGGCAAGCAACTGTCTAGATACCTCTAGCATTATTATTCTATCTGTTGGGTACTTAGACAGCCTATATGAGGTGACGAGAAACCTTTGCAAATTTAATGTATGAAAATCTTGGAAACTGGGATAAACCAAAGACCCATACCTTTCGGATTAGCCCTCAATTCTAGAGACTCCCGTGGTGTAACCCGCCTCAAGCAATCTCGTGATGTACATGGTGAATGAATCATGACACGCTTGTAGTAGGTTGTACTGAGGTGCAACTGTGTACACGCCTCATGGATCTTGAATTGGTGAGAGCCACAACCGATGGATTCCTTGTAAGAAATTCCTCTGTACCTCGTCATTCGTGCCAACATGTAAACAAGATAGGAGCTCATGTAAAACGTTTTAGTCCTCCTCAGGCTCAGGAGCTGCTCATGTATATTATCGCTGATCATCTCAGCCCAATTGACATAATCCTTGCCCTCTAACACCAGGTTGATGTAATAAAACATCCAAGGCTCCAAAATATAAGACCGTGGCAACCACCAACTCACGTAAGATCATGATAAGACTGCAGCATTTTGTTTCATAGTCCTCCGCTAAGATCTGTTTTGGCACCCGCATTTGGATGGCTTTTGAGTGTCATCCAAGGAGTGTTAATCGTATCCATGCAACTGCTCAAAAGCAGAAGCATAAGACCGCCTCCGCCGCTTCCCCGGATTTAAATCATATTTTGTGAACTCGGATCCCGAAAGCTTCACCAATGGCTACCGGAGTAAGATTGGCAAGCACTTGGCCATCCGGTGACATGATCGACCGATGTTCCTTCTCATAGCAATTGGCGCACTCCATTATAAGCTCTGAGCACTGAATGGCTGGCGGAAAACCAGCAGCTGCATATAGCCCACTTCGGACGATGTTGTGCGAAGTAGCCGAAGTCCGATGACTTCCAATTCCAAACAGCCTGTTCTTGAAGGTGTCCAGGTTGACGGAGCTCAGATTGGTGTCTGTCAACTTGCCCAACTTTGAAATGAACTTCGACTCTGGCATGAACGTTTTGCTCAGCTTCTTGATCATAGCTCCACTTGAGGCAATTAGCCGTCTTCTGGTTCTCGCTTCAGCTATCCGCACATATAACAAATTATCGACAAGAATTTAATAAAATAAGGTATTGTTAGGGATCGCAATGAATTCCGTGAGCTGCACAATTTCGCAGCCGAAACTCAATTTTCTTGGGCATTATATTCAATTCACACTTAGAATAGATTGCTGGTTCTAATGATCAGGATTACAATTTCAATAAGTACCTGAATGACTTGTATCGCGAATCGCCAGTCAAAGAACTAGCAAGTTCGCACTTCTAAGTTCTCAGCTATTTCTTTGCTTCAAGGCGCCCCTCAAATGGCAGCTTCAACTTACTTAACAAATCAGATTTCAGCCTCAACACTAGCAAGGCCGTACCACTTCTACTTCAGCAAGTACTTCTCAGCAACTTAAGGCGTACTTCTCCCAGCAACAAATTTAATCAACTCTCAAGTGCGCCTCCTCAGCAAACTCAACTTCTCAGCAAAATTCAAACTTCAGCAACTCACTCAGACTCAGCAAAATTTTGAATTCTCTCAAGCTTCAGCAACTCACTGCAATGTCTCACTCTCAGAGCAAATTCGACTTCCAGTTGTGAAAACAAGTGAAAAGCATCTTCATTTTATAGCCAAAACTCGAATTCTAGAAGAAGTTAATTTTAGCCAGTGCCATTAAATTCCACTACTCCACTTCAAGAATTCGAATTTTCCCTCTCTGGTGTTTCTGACACTTGTCTCCAGTCGTCGGGAATATTATTCTCTCTAGAAACTTCCACTTTGATCGGTGCTTTTGAATCTTTCGAAAATTTAATTTAACTCATCATTTTTAAATTCACTACCGGAGCTCCGCTTACTTGAATTAATTTTTAACTTAATATTCGCTTCTCGGTACCCATCTTCAAGAATTCTAATCAAAATTATTCAGGTAACCGACTTCAGATTCATCTGCTCAAGAAAATTCATCTTGAAAGACATTTTATTCAAATTTGCCTTTGTAAAATTTAAAATTTTACTCAGGTACCACAATTCGTTAATCGAATAAATCTCAAAGAGGCTTCATGAAGCCTTTCTAAGACTTGGAAATCCATTCATCATTGCAAATGTTCAGTACCCAGAAGCAAATTTTCTCCAGAACGCCTCGAATTCATGGGTACCCAACGAACGGGTTCATTTAATTTTTCGAATTTTGAACCTTAGAAAATATTATTTCCATCGTTTAAACTCGTTCTTCGCCTGTGATCACTCTGTGTTGCTCTGACTTCTTGAAAGATTTGAATCATCTTGCAATATCATCGTCTCTGATTTTATCACTGAGAAAAGTTGCTCACCCTTCGGAAAATTTTATCATCTGAGTTCTAAGCGTATTTTCCAAGGAAAATAATTTTGCCTTAGAAAATATTTAAATCATCTCTTGCATTTTGAGAACTTGCCTTAGAAAAAATTTTGATTGCCAGTGGAGAGGAATTTTTTATCAACTTCATTTAGAAAATTTTATTCATTCCCGGCACGCCTTGCACATTTCATCTTTACTTCACCCCATATCACTTCACACTTAGGAAATATTTATTCAAAATCCCAACGCCTTAGAAAATTTAAATCTCACGCCTTAGAAATTTTTTTTTTAACACTTTATCACTCTAGGCGCACAACACTTGACATTTTATTCTCAACGCCTTGAAATATTTCAACGCCTTAGAAAATATCTCTAGCACCTTATAACTCCCTTCAACACAGGCGCATATCACCCTTTAACTCTCAACACCATAGGCGCATATCACACTTGGGAAATTCCAACGCCTTCAAAATATTAAAAAAAATCATCTTAGGCGCCTTACATACTTGGAGAAAATCACGCCTAGCAAAATTTATCTAAGGCCCACCATCTTGGGCGCATTCTACACATGATGGAGGATAACGCCTAGCTTTCACCCTGAATCCACCACGCCTTGGTAAAATTTTCACCTTATTTACCACTTTTATTTACCACTTACAATCCAAACATGGGCGCATTTGATCCTAGCAAGAGGATGACTCTTCGCCTTCCATCTTTTGTCTTGACATGCCTAGTTTGGGCGCATTTTATCCCTTGAGGAGGATAAAAACTTTGACCTCGTTGACCTTCTCCTACCTTGGGCGCATTTTGATGTGTGTGAAGGATGAAACTTCTTCCAACATTCTTGGGTGACTCTTCGCCTTCCATGTTTTGTCCTCACATGGCCCAGTTTGGGCGCATTTTGATGCATGAAGAGGATGAAAAACTTTGACCCCGCTTTGACTTCTCTGTGAACTGGGCGCATTTCACCCCCTGAGGAGGATGGGCGCATTTTGATGTGTGAGGCGGATTTCTCATACTTAGAAAAATTTTCAACTTTTCCCTCTTTCATTTTGGGCGCATTTCCTCATGCCTGCAGGATGAAAACTTTGACTTTCGTTTGACTTTCTTGCCTTGGGCGCATTTTGCCCTGTGTGAAGGATGAACTCACATTTTCAAAAAAATTCTACGCCTCTAGCTGAGATGGGCGCATTTCCCTATGCCTGCTGGACGAAACTCCAGACTTAGACAAATTTTTATCATCTTTGCCAGCTTACGTGCCCTGCTATTTATAGTAAGTTCTCTGAATTTACGCCTCTGGAGCTCGGATCAACTTGAAATTTTGAACGTAGCATCCTCATGATTTTATCGACTTGTCGACACTGCCACTTTTAGTCACCCTGCTATTTATAGCCTGTTTCTGAAGGTGGCTTACTATAAATAGTAAGCTCTTGTTTCTGATAGCTCCCAAGCTCTGATCGACGTGAAATTTTAATGAGGTGCTCCTCACCACGTGACCTGTTGGCTGACGCTGACGCATGCACCTGATTTGCTATTTTAGCCAGCTTCAAATTGTCTTACTATAAATAGTAAGTGCTCCGCTTGACCTCAAATTTCACCTCAGCGTATAGCTCAAGAACGTCAACGCAAAGGTTTGCGACTCCATTTTAAGATTTTGACTTTTGATGCTCATTTTTAGGCCCGTCGGGAGAAAACCCCGAACTTGCAATCGCATGCGATCAAAAGATCTCCGTTTGTCTTCGCTTTCAGGGTATCATGCATCGTACCGTGAACTGAATCGAGGCGGTCGCTGGACACACTTGCTAAAATAGCAAGTTCCTTATTGAGTGAGAATCTCCATTTGCATGTCATACCATCGCAAGCCTCAAACTTATCAGAATCACCCGACATGCAAAGAAACCTGATATTAACCCTGAAAATAGCCTAGAAGGCTGAATTCAAATTGCCATCTCACTTGCATGTTATACCATCGCTGGTTGTCCCTAAAACCCAGAAGGAATATGCGTACACGCAAAGAAAATCAGATCAAGACTCGAATTGCGTATTTCTGCTTCTGACCGCTAAAAATAGTGTTATCCAGTTTTTATTTCAACTGGTATGTACAAATTGATATACCGAATGCCGTGGTGGACAGATCAGAATTCAAATAGCTGAAAAATTGTTTGAATTGCAGACTTACTAAAATAGGCACTTTGAATTTGATGAAACTTACTGAAACCACTGGATGCCTCGCCGACAACATCAAGTAAGTTCAATTTCAATTCTCACTTTACTTGACCTTGGATCACGTAAATGATGAAACCCTAATTTTAGATTCTGGCCATTTCGCTTAAGCCTGTCGACCTGGACACACAACCCCCCCCGAGAGACGGACACCATAAAAGAGACAGAGCGAGAAAGAGAGAAAACCCAAGCCAAAAGACCGGAACGGAGCAAAAAAAATTAGGGGGTCCCCATCTTGAATGGGGCGATGTGTGAAAAGGTCACAACAATACCAAAGAAATCTTCTTGGTCACTTGTCATAAATTCTTCATATGTATTCAAAATTGATGTTGCCTCCCTGCACTCACCCTCAGCATGTGCGGACAACTGCATATCAATAGGTATTTCTTGAGAAACAACCTTACAATCATTGAGAAACAATATTTTATTTCCGACTTCTGCATTAATGACTACCTCATTTTTCTGCTCTATCTTCCTCATGTGTGGCTTCAATTTTCTATCACACTGAATGAACAAATCTCTGATCAACATACCAGCAGTAGAGGAATCCTTTCCTTCTTGTTCATGAATGTTTAACAGAAAAGTTAAGACGGATTTTGGAATGTCATCCATCTCATTGATAGTTAAAATTAAAATGTTTCTCATTGCTGCAACTACATCCTCTTCTTGTTCACTCCAAGTTGAAATGAAGAGGTAATGGATCAAATAATATATTTGATCTTGCATACCCAATTCAACCAGCAAAATACTTGTTTTGAGTTCAGAAAAGATCTTCAATATAGTAGCTCTTCTGGAGTACTGATTGCTATCAATTTCATCAAGGTCTTGAAAACTTTCCACTATCATATTTAATATGGTCTTCATAGTTTCGACATCATAGGGCAATTGGGGAATTACAATTCTTATTATCTCCATGAAACAGGAAGAAATCAGTAGCTTGGTTTCTTCATCAGGATGCCCCAACCAATAGGGCTGATTCAAAAAATTCACTGTAGGAGCTAGTGCCAACTCCATTTTCTCTGAAGGTGATTGCTTCACTTGTCTCAAACATTGTTCTAACAAATGAAGAATGTTTTGTTCATCTTCTCTTGACTGAAATTCTTTACCAAGTCTTTCCAGCCATAAAGAGAGTCTGCCAACTTCATCTCTTCTTCATTAGCCATGCCTAACTACAACTTCTGATACCACAAGGAGCTTGAAAAATCGCCTCCTCGGGTGTAGTAATCGAGATCTCACACCATTTGATACACAACTGCAAATTTTCCAGTGGATGGCGTGGTCTTCTGCCTGATACCACTGAATAACCAATTTTTCGGCGAACATAACATCCAGACTTAGCCAACTTGATTGTTAGCTCCAAATAGAAAACCAAACTTGAAATGAACTCACACCAAGAATGCACACTCAATCCCAATGAGGGATAGGTGTTGTCATATGGCGGAGGAGCTAAATGAAAAATACTTGAAAGAAACTTCTCAACGTCAAGAATGTGCACACAAGATCCCACTGAGGGCGAGGTGCTAACATATGATGGAGTGTTTAAATTGAAAGCTAGAAATTAACAGGCGGATAACCAGCCATGAAGAGCATTTCCACACTACCACCAAACAGTGGGGGGAAAAGATTACAATTAAAACAATTCATCCCCTGCGGCGGGCATCCACAGAATTGTGGGGATTCACCACTATGAAAGTGGGTACAAGAGTGTTACAAATCAAATTATCCACACTGGCGGTAAACCATCCAGGGGTACTTATGTGAGAAGAAGAAGAATTAATTGCAGCAATTAGAACTGGAACAGTACTACTGTTTACAGTCTTTACAAATAAGAAATAAGCTGCAAATTACATATGAATTACAATAGTCTTCAAACACATGAGTAATAGATGATCTCATACAATTATTTATCTCTCTAACTACTGATAATGAGTCAAAAATCAGAACTTCAAAGGTCTGATACAAAAAACAGTAAACTGGAAATGTCAATCAGCAACTGTGAAATTCAATGAAAAGTTCATAACTCACTTAATTCACCTCCAATTTGAATGTCGTCTTTTGTTGTGTCTTCTTAGGAGGTAGGCACCCAAAAACAGATCACAAATAGCACCAAAACTCAGCATATAATTCAAGCACGAATTCCATTGCTTTCAAAAATGGTACGGCCCTCCTTGAGGGGCGATTTTGTCATTAAAAATCAGCAACTCAAAATAAAAATCTGGAAACTTGTGGAAGGGGTCGCCCAAAGCATAGAAATCAGATTCTCGAATGCCCAGAACAAAATAAAAATTACTCACAAAGCTGTATACAAATTCGACTTTCAGCTGTGACTGTATCAGCAACTTCAAAACTGGAAATTTCATCAAAATCTTCAACTATTGAGCTCAATCTGCTAGTCTGATTTGAGAAGCAGCAAATGTCCAACTAGGTGTTGTATTTCAAACATGAAATTGGATTGGAACTAGGAGGTAAGCATCCCTCGAAGTATTAAACAAGTTGTCATTTCGACAGCATAACATTAGCATAAAAATATTGGATCATCAGCTCTTCAAACAGCAGCAATATATAAGCTTTAGTTGGCAAATGAAGCAACAAGAACTCTTCAAATTCCAAGAAGTTGAATCACTTCAACTTCCAAAAGGGACGCCACCTTTTTGCCTTCTACTTTTTGAAATAATAAAATATCATTCAACTTCCCCTTTTAGGCATCCATTTCATATTGCAACAATAAAGCATTTATTAAATAATTAAATACTCACTTGACCCCTTTATGTCCCCTTCTTTAAAACAACTTGAAGTCATCAAGCCTAGGCGTGGGGTACAACTTCAAGACATGAAAATTGACTAAGTCTGAAACTCAGTCCAAGGAGATAACCAAATACAATGCCCAAGCTGCAATTGATGAATTGCTAAAAATAGCAAACTGACAAATACCAAACTGAACCAAGTTGATGATGATGCTTCTGCCAAAAATGAACTTACTAAAAATAGTAAATGCCAAAAATAGTAAGTTAACTTCAAAACCATCAGAAAGCCAAACTGAACACTAAACTGCAAAGGATTGAATTGCTGCTAGATAGATACTGCCAAAAGATAGACTTGCTAAAAATAGCAAACTGTTATAAATAGTAAGTCTGCACAACATCCTCTGAACGCCAACTGAGCAGTATCTGAAAGAGGAAACCCTAGTTTTATACTTCAGCTTAGCCTACGGATTTCCGGAAATAGGCTAAATCCAAAAGAAGAGTGTATGGCCAAAATGGGGACATTACATCCGGAGGAGTAACACCCAAAGTGTACCAAAGGACTTATCATCAAAAGGAGCCTTTGACATCCTCGATTCCTCCGAATAATTTTGCGACTCCGCCAAATCCAAATGCGAACAACAATCCAAATGTGCCTCGGGATTCCCCAGATTATAGACAGCAGAATGTAATGCAGAATAGAAATGGACAGCAAACTGTCCAGCAACCCATCCACGTGATGCAACGTCTGTAGAAGGACAATCTTCCAAGAGATGATATGAAAAGATTAAGTTCTTATGTACTAGATGAAGTAAAGAAGATAAAAGTCAGTCTTCCCCTGTATGAGTTGATGAAGATCTCAGAAGTTAGAGATACAATTTTGGGAAGTCTATATGAGACACCAGTTGCAAAGAGTACGTCTCAAGAAATACCTAGGAATCCTCCAATCAACACACAGTCTCGTCCCGTGCAGAGCGCGAACATGGTAGAAGAGGTGCCTCACGCGCCTTTCAACGCTTGGGAGACTCCACAACAGTCTCAAGGTTTTGTGGGGATGGTACAAGGATCCTCAAGTGAGCCTGAAAAGCCAAAGACTGAAGATAAAAGAAGAGTTAAATTCAATTTGCCCACAGAACAAAAACAAGAGCAGACATAGAAGATCACCCGTGATAATCGGATTCCACAACGGGATGAAAAGAATGAAAAGAATATTGTACCAGAAGAAAAGAAGAAACCAGTGGTATTCTACCAAGGGAAGGATGAGCCTGCCCCGTTCTTGGTGTCAGTCAGAATCTTTGGAAAGTTATTGCACAATTGTTTAATTGATTCTGGTGCTTCCAGCAACGTCATGCCATTGAGGGTGTGTCAAAGGTTGGGTATAGTCCCGCTGCAAACTACTAAGAAGGTGACTCAGCTTGACAAGACTGAGGTTCCAGTCGTTGGAGAATTGAATAACATTCACATGCAATTGTCAGCTGATCCTCGAATTCGAAGCTGTATTGACATATCAGTAGTTGATATACCAGATGGGTACAGCATGTTACTAAGTAGAGACTGGGCCAGGAAGTTAAATGGATACATTGCGACTGACTTCTCCCACATGTGGCTTCCATGGAAGGGAGTCCCAAATCAAATCAAGATCGAGAGTACACCAAGGCTGAAGTTAATGATCACTGAGTATGGTGAAGATAATGAAATTATGTTCGTAGAGACTGACTTAGGCTCATATAGGCCTGTTAAACAAGAGGTATTGATGCTACAAGCTCCAAGTGAAAGGAGATGTTTAGGAGATAGCACCACCTCCACCGAAGTTTTGATTGAAAGTGACTCAAGTGATAGTGAAGGCGGAGGGACGTTTGAAAACTTCAGGGACTTTGTCCTAAACAGTGTGAAACAAGAAACGGAGTTGGGAAAAGATGCTTCCATCAAGGATTTGTTGCTTCCCAACTGGTGCAGAATACATGAGGCTTTTCATTCCGAGATCACTTGTGCCATGTGCAAAGTAGCATTAGAGCAAGTTGCAAGGCTCATTCCACAGACTTCATTGCGAGAAGAACATCAGAAGATGAATAAAGAAAACAGCGTTTTAATAGAGGAAATTGTAAAAGATGATACAACTCAGTCTGAGATTGAAGAAAAAGTTACAGAGGTATGCAATCAGGAGGATACACATGTTCAGTCTCCCGACACTACTACACATGATCAAGTATGGACTTTGAGGTTCGATGGATCAAAGTCAAAGAAAGGAAATGAAGCAGGGTTTGAATTGGTCAGCCCAACAGGAGAAGCTTATTTGGGTGCCTATAGACTCCAGTTCTCATGCACCAATAATGTTACTGAGTATGAATCCTTGATTCACGGATTGCTCCTTGCAATTCAGAAAGGAGCCAAGATTGTACATGCCATTGGAGATTCTGACATCATGGTCCGCCAAGTGAGAAAGCAGTTCGCCTACCATGACAAGAGACTGGGCCGTTATCGAAATAGGGTCTGGGACTTCATAGAGAGCTTTGACGCGTTCAACATAAAGCAAGTTTACAGGTCCAAGAACACCGTTGCAAATTCTTTGGCACAAGCTGCCAGTTCTTTGGAACCATTAGCAATGGAAGGATTGAAGAAGTTTACAGTAGAGTTGGTTTCAACCCCGGCAATCCCAGATAACATAAAGAATTTCCAAGTGTTTGATGATGATAAACAGATTTTAGATTTCCTCACAAGCTCAGGTGTGTTTGAAGCACAAATCATTGATGAAGAAGAGACCGAAGAAGCGGAATACGACACAGAAGGGATTCTGAATTTAAAGACCAATGTAATTCCAAGAGGAATGGTTGAGTTGGAAAGACTGTTTGATACCGATAAATTGAGCAGAAATCAAAGCACACAAGGCAATGATTGTGAGGCTATCAATCTAGGAACTAATGAACAAGTGAAGAATGTTTTTATTGGAAAGGTTTGTACACCAAAAGAAAAGGAAGGCATCTTGAAGGTAATGAAAGAATTTCCAGAAGTGATAGCCTGGGGATACGAAGATTTGAAAACATATGATACATCGCTGATTACACATACAATACCAGTGAAGCCAGGCAGTAAGCCATTCAGACAAAGGCAGAGGCCAGTAAATCCATTATTAGAGCCATTGATTTATCAGGAAGTCAAGAAGCTTCTTTCTGCCCGGATTATTTTTCCAGTGAGGCACTCCACGTTGGTCGCCAATCTTGTCCTTGTCAGAAAGAAGAATGGAGAGATAAGGTTATGCGTGGACTTCCGCAATTTGAACAGAGCCTCCAAGAAAGATAATTATCCCTTGCCTTCGTTAGATGAAGTATTGCAGATAGTGAATGGTTCACAAATGATGTCCTTCTTGGACGGATATTCAGGCTACAACCAAGTGATGGTTGAACAAGAAGACAGACTGAAGACAGCGTTCACCACGAAATGGGGAACCTTTGCATACAGAAGAATGCCTTTTGGCCTTATCAACGCAGGAGCCACTTTCCAGCGAGCAATGGATATCGCCTTTCGAGACCTTGTCGGAAAGTGCATAATTATTTACATGGATGACTTGACCGTGTTCTCAAAGAGAAGAGGAGACCATGTTGAAGATTTAAGAAAGATATTTCAGAGATGCAGAAGATTTGGTGTCTCTCTAAATGCTAAGAAATGTATATTTGGTGTCACCGAAGGAAAGTTACTGGACACGTTATTTCAGAGAAGGGTATATCAATTAACCCTAAATGTATCGAAGCTATTTCAAGGATTGGTGTACCTGGTAGTTAGAAAGAATTGAGGTCGTTCTTTGGCAAGATTAATTTTGTTAGAAAATTTATAACTGGGTTTGCCGAAATAGTGAGGCCACTAAATGAGATGCTGAAGAAGGATGCAAAAGTTGAATGGACTCCACGGACTAGAAAAGCTTTTGATGAAATTAAGCAAGCTATAGTGGATGCTCCAATGCTGGTCAGTCCGGACTATACAACACCTTTTTATCTATATTCATTTGCCTCAGAACATACATGCGCCGCAGTGTTGACCCAAAGGACTGAAGAAAGGGATGAGCACCCAATTGCTTTTATGAGCTCACCCTTGAAAGAAGCGGAGTTGAGATATCCGAGCATTGAAAAGCAAGCATACGCTTTAGTAAAGGCTGTCAAGAAATTCAGACATTACATCTTGAGAAGCAAGGTTCATGCAATAGTTCCTGACGCCACAGTGAAAACTCTGCTAATGCAAAATGAGTTAGGAGAAAGAAGAGGTAAGTGGGTCGCCACTTTACAAGAGTATGATATAGAAATACAGCCGATGAAATTGGTCCGAGGACAAGCTTTGGCACAGACGATCGCAATGGTTGGTCCAGAATTAGTTCAACAGACATATGTATTGGAGGAAGTGTCTCCCGGAGAATGGTACGACGACACAGTTTATTATTTGCTGAATCATAGATGTCCTCGCCATTTGAATCCAGTGCAGCGAAGAGCATTGAGAATGAAAAGTCAAAGGTTTATGCTACAGGGATCAGTTCTTTACAGAAGGAACTACGAAGGAATTTATTTGAGGTGTGTACGAAAACAAGAAGCAAAGCAGTTAATGGAACACTTTCACGAGAAGTTTGGAACCGGACACGGAGGAAGTCTAGCCACAGCCCATCAAATCCTGAGGGCTGGATACTATTGGCCTACGCTCTTTAAAGACACATATGAACATATGAAGGCTTGTCACGTATGCCAAACAGCAGCTAATAGAGGAAGGCATCCTGCTATGCCCTTGCAACCAGTGATTGAAGTGAGACCTTTTGCCAAGTGGGGACTAGATTTTATTGGTACAATCAATCCTCCATCATCAGCACAGCATAGGTACATTTTAACAGCGACAGACTACTGCACTAAATGGACAGAAGCTCAGGCCTTGAAGCAGTGCACGTCAGATGTGGTTATCAGATTTCTTGAAGAAAACATTGTGACAAGATTTGGATGCCCCCATGTCCTGGTCAGCGATAATGGTTCAGCTTTCTCATCGCTGAAGTTTTCCAACTGGGCCTTTGAGTATGGAATTACACTAAAATTTTCCTCCAATTACTATCCACAGGGGAATGGACTAGCAGAGTCCACAAACAAGAATTTATTGAATGCCATTAAGAAGTTGTTGGATAAGAATCCGAAAGATTGGCATACGCAGTTGAGGTTTGCTCTTTGGGCAGACAGAATAAGAACAAAGAGTTCCTTGGGAACGTCACCATACCATTTGGTCTACGGGCAGGATCCAGTTTTTCCAGTACAGTTGAGGATCCCAACTCTCCAATTCATTCAAGAATACCTCGAAGGAGAGGATCAAGTTCAGACAAGGTTGTCTCAGTTGATGCATTTAGAAGAGAAAAGAGACGAAGCTCTTGAAAATTTGGCAAAACACCAAGCAGTGGTGAAGAGATGGTTCGATAAACAAGCTAAGATCAAGTCGTTTAGGATTTCTGACTTGGTTTTATATTGGGACAAGGCCCACTAGAAGAAAGGTGATCATGACAAGTTTGACAAGTTATGGTTGGGTCCGTATCAGATTTCTGAAATCCTTGGAGATAATGCATTTAGATTGCGTACATTGACAGGGGAGGATGTCCCATTACCCGTCAACGGACAGTTCCTCAAGCATTATTTCCAGTCCTAGGTTCTCTTCGAGAGCCTGCTTTGTAAAATAGTAGATTAGGTTTGCTTTCCCGTTCGTTTGCTTTCCGTTTGCTTTCCTTTTTTCCTTGTTTTGGTTTTGGTTCGTTGCCCTTTGGGTTTTTGGTTTGGCGTTTCCATCCCTTGAGTTGTCCGCTCAAGTGGTTTTGGTTTGGAATGGACAAGGATTTTAGGGTTTTCCCCATTGCGATGGGGGTGATGATGGTTTTAAACTTTCACAACGTGGTTTCTTTCCACTGGAATTTGCATAAATTTTTTAAAAGGACTAAGGTTGTTTTCCTCTTGTCATCATCCAGTTAGTGATTGAACTCGTCTCGGGAGGTTAATCCGTTATTGTGTCTCAACACATGAGTCTAAAGACCTTAAAAATCTTACCTATCTCCATTCTGAGTCATTTTGGCTTCATGGGAAAGGTTTTGGCAGGTGAAAATTTTACATCATGCTTCAGCGCCACTACAATTCTCAAACCCATTGGAGGCTTCATTGCCTGCCAGCCAATCAAGGAATTGACGGAGAAATCAAATGAAGAAAAGAAAACATGCTTAAAAGAAATATCTGAAAGAAAGAAAATGAGAAAATGAGAAATGAAAGAAAAATATTATGAAATATTGGTTTTGGGAACATACGAGTAACTCCACCGGGGCTATGGACGCCCGGCCGGCAGTGGAGCAATATTAGTGAGAATTGTAGCGATAACCTCGTCGGGGCTATGGACGCCTGACTGGCAGCGAGGCAATGTCCAGGATGCTTTTGAAGTTAAGATATTTATATAACCTGCTACGGCCGATTCCGGAAGTCGATATGGTTTAGAGATGGAACGAATGCACACACTCACAGGGTCTTAGATGAAGGTGTTATGATCCAATGTCGGATTCTTCTCCCCTTTTGAGTAAGTGTCCTTTCTGTATGATGGTTTGACGAAGATTAATCGGAGTTCAATTCTTAAAGTGTTTTTCAACACTTTCCCGTGGAGTCGCCAGATGTTGTGACATTTTCACACATCGCCCCATTCAAGATGGGGACCCCCTAATTTTTGCTCCATTCTGGTCTTTTGGCTTGGATTTTTCTCTCTCTCTCTCGCTCTGTCTCTTTTCTGATGTCCGCCTTTCGAGGGTTACACCCGTCAGTGAATTTAAGCGAAGATTGACCAAGTCTAAGAATTAGGGTTTCATCTTTCCTGGTCAGTCCAAGGTCGAACAAAGTGAATTAATTGAAAATTGAACTTAACATTGTTGTCAGTGTGCTTCTAGCAGGCTCTCAGCAGATTTTCATCAAGTTCCGAATACTTGCTATTTTTAGTAAGCGTGCAATTACTGGCAATTCGCCAGCATTTTTGGGATTCCGACAGTCACACTGCATTCAGAGTACATCGGACTACTCGTATACAAAATTTGAGCGAAAACGGACAACTTACTATTTTTAGCAGTCCAGCTTCCGAAGCAAATTTCAGGGTTTAGATGCAAAGTTTTTCAACGCATGTCTGCATATTCCTTCTGGGTTTTTCGAGACCTTTGCAACGGTATAACATGCAAAGCGAGACGACAACTTTTAGAATTCAGCCTTTCGAGGCTATTTTTAGGGTTTGCGTGTCAGGGTTTCTTTTGCATGTCGGATGATTCCTGATGGGTTTTTCGAGAGCTTCGCAATGGTATGACATGCAAATGAAGATGATCACTCAGTAAGGAACTTGCTATTTTTAGCAGGTACGTCCCGGCAGCCACTTCCCAGCAGTTTAGAATCACGAGCTGATCGCAGTGCCACAGAAACGAAGAGAAACAGAGATTATTTGATACGCATGCAGAGCGAATTAGGGTTTCCAACTTCGGAGCCTAAAAAGAAGGGCAAAAAGTCAGAATTTTTGAAAACCGGTGTAAACCACCGCGATTAGCATTCTTCAGGCTATCTGCTGGTAAAATTTCAGGACAAACGGAGCACTTACTATTTATAGTAAGTAAATTTGGAAACTGGCTAAAAATAGTAAATCAGGTGCATGCGTCAGTGTCAGCCAGCAGGTCACGTGGTGAGGAGTGCCTCATTCAAATTTCAAGTCAATCGGAGTAGTAGAGCTATCAGAAACAAGAGGCTTCTATTTATAGTAAACCACCTTCAGAAATAGGCTAAAAATAGCAGGGTGATTAAAAATGGCAATGTCGACAGGGCAAAAAGGTTATGAGGATGCAGTGCGCAAAATTTCAAGTCTTTCCAAGCTTCAGAGATGCAAAATTCAGAGGGCTTACTATAAATAGCAAGGCATGAAAACTGGCGAAACGAGAAAAAAATTCTAAGTCTGGAACTTCAATCCTGTAGCTATGGCAAAATGCGCCCAAGGTAAGAAGGTCAAAGGAAGTCAACACCTTTTCATCCCTCTGCCTAGCCCAAATGCACCTTCAAGCATATGCCAAGCACGAAAATTTTTCTAAGTATGAGTTCATCCTTTATCAGGGGCAAAATGCGCCCAAAGCACAAGAAGTCAAGGAAAAGTCAACGTTTTTATCCTGTAGGCATAGAGAAATGCGCCCAACTTGAAGAGGAAAAAAGTTGAAAAATTGTCTAAGTCTGGATATCCGCCACCACCTTCAAAATGCGCCCAAATTGCAAGTTCATCCTTCTCAGGGGGTAAAATGCACCCAAGTTGTGAGTGGTCAAAGCAAAGTCAACAACTTCATCATCCTCAAGGGGTGAAATGCGCCCAAATACATGCATGTAAGGACAAAAAAACGGAAGGTGAAGAGTCACCCAAAGGCGTTAGAAAAGTTTATCTACCAGCTATGTCTAAATGCGCTCAAGTTAGAAGAGGGTCAACAGGTCAAAGAAATTCGTCCTCCTCACCCTCCTAAATGCGCCCAAACAAGGTTATGTGAAGACAAAAATGAGAAATCGAAGAGTCATCCTCTTGCCAAGCCAAAATGCACCCAAGTTGAGGTGTAGAAAGTAAATGAGGGTGGTAAATGAGGTGAAATATGATCAAGGCGTGGTCAATGTAAGGTAAATGCTAGGCGCGCCCAAGGTGGAAGGTGTTGAAGATGTTTTCCTAGGCGTGATTTTGAATTTCCTCTTCAAGTCCCAAATGCGCCTAAGGTGGTAGGTGTTAGAGAATTTCTCTAAGGCGTGTGAAGTGTGAAAACAAGATGTTAGGCGTGGTGAAGTAATATGTGTGAGGTGGTGAAGACAAAATGCTAAGGCGTGATTTTCCTCAAGGGTGGTATGCGCTCAAGGTGAAATGTGCTAGAAAATATTGCAAGGTGATGGATGTGTTGCCTAGGCGTTGGAAGTAAAGACTTTTGGCACAAAATAAATATCCTTCTTCACATACAGTATGCGCCTAAGATGTTGAGTGAAGAAAAATAAAATATTGCCAAGGCGTTTGAGCTTCAAATAAATGTTTTTCAATATGGAGTAAAATGCAAATGGTGAATGAGAAATAAATTGTGAATAAAATTTTCTAAGTGAAGTCGATGTTCTTCTCCCTGGCAAATGAATAAAATTTTCTAAGGAAAATTCTCAAAGTGCAAGATGATTTAAAAAAAATCTTCTAAGGCAAGAATATTTTCTTCTTAGAAAATACGCCTAGAGGCTCAAGGTGGTGAAAAAATTTTCTTCGTGAGGCCCGAGCAAATTTTCTCAGCAGTGAAGTCAGAGGTGGATGATAATGCAGGATGAACTCAAATTTCTCAAGTCAGAGCAACAGGATGATCACAGGCGAAGAATGGATTTGAATTTGATAAAATAATATTTTCTAAGGTTCAAAATTGAAAATTAAATGAACCCGTTCGTTGGGTACCCATGGATTCGAAGCATTCTGGAGAAAATTTTCTTCTGGGTACTAAACATTTGCGATGATAGATGGATTTCCAAGTCTTCCGCACTTCGCCAACACTTTTTAGTGAAGAATTTAATCAATGCTCAAATTGTGAATTTTCCTAAGGGAAAATTTAAAATTCTCTAAGGCAAGATGAGTAAAATGTGTTTTCCAAAGTGAATTTCTCCGAACGATGAATTTGAAGTGAGTTGCCTAGATAATTTTGATTGAATTCTTCGAGGATGAATTTTCCAGAGATAAAATGAAGAGTCAAATCCGAATTTCAAGTGACAGAGCTCTGGCTGGTGAATTAAAAGGATGGATTTAAATTAAATTTTTCGAAAATAAATTCAAAGATGCCAGTCAAAGTCAAGTTTCTAGAAGAGCAAGATTCCTGACGTCGAGAGACAAGTGTCAAAAATACCAGAAAGGGAGAATTCGAATTTTTGAAATGGAGTAGTGGAAGTTTAATGCACTGGCTAAAATTGTCTCCTTCTAGAATTCGATTTTGGGCTATAAAATGGAGAGGTCTCTTACTTGTTCTTCACAGCTGGAGAAGTACGAATTTGTTCTAAGTAAAGATTGTTGCTGAGGCTTAAGAAATTTGAATTTTGGCTAAGTCTGGAGGTTGCTGAAGTTGTTGAGACTGCTGGAAGGACGCCTTGAGTTGGAGTGCAAGTGTGGGAAGTTCGAATATTGCTGAAGTCAAGAGGGGCGCGCTTGCTGTTTGCTGAAGTTGAAACTTGAAGTTGCTAGTGATAAGAGGGACGCCTTGAAGTGAAGTGAATTGCGGAGAGTTTTCAAAGTTCAAATTGCTGATTGCTGGTGTGAAATACGAAGTCATAAAAGTTCAAATTGCTGATTAAGAAGTGAAGTGGAGTCACTAAAGTCCACTTAGAAATCTGTTCTAAGTGTTGAAGTTCGAATTTATTGAAGAAGAAGAAGCTGAGGTTTGCAAATTGGAAATGTTCTTGAAGTCGACTGCAGCCCCTTCACAATGTCTTATTTTTATAAATTAATTGCTGATGAATGTTTGTTATGTTGCAGATGGCTGAGGCAAGGGCGATTGGCAAGGACAATGGTGCACCCAGGCAAGCTGTGATCAAGAAGCTGAGTAAGACATTCATGCCGGAATCAAAATTTATTTCAAAGTTGGGCAAGCTGACAGACACCAACTTGGGCTCCGTCAACCTAGAGACCTTCAAGAACAGAATGCTGGGCATTGGAAGTCATCGCCCTTCGATCACTTCACACAATATTATTCGAAGTGGATTATATGCAGCTGCTGGTTTCCCGCCAGCCGTTCAGTGCTCAGAGCTGATGATGGAGTGTGCTAATTGCTACGAGAAGGATCACCGGTCAATCATGTCACCAGATGGCCAAGTGCTTGTCAATCTTACTCCGGCAGCCATTGGTGAAACTTTTGGGATCCCGGTGCACAGGAGCATGATTTATAAATCCAGGGAACGAGCTGAGCGGATGTATGCTTCTGCTTTTGAGCGGTGCATGGAGACAATTAACACCCACTGGATGAGTACTCCCAAGCCTTCTCGAACGAAGTTGCCCAAGCAGATCATAGCGGAGGATTTGAAACAAGAATATTGTGATCTTATCATGATGCTGAGCAGAGTTGGTGGTTGTCCACAGTCCTTCATTTTTGAGCCTTGGATGTTTTACTACATCAACCTCGTGCTGGAAGGGAAAGATTATGTCAATTGGGCCGAGATGATAAGTGATAATTTGCATGAGCAGCTCCTGGGCCTCCGAAGAACTAAGACATTCTATATGAGCTCCTACATCATCTATATGTTGGCTCGTATGACGAAGTACAGGGGGATCTCTTACAAGGAACCTATCGGTTGTGGCTCCCACTAGCTTAAGATCTTTGATGCCTGTCCACAGTTGCATTTGGCGAGCACAACTCACTACAAGCGTGTCAACGATTCCTTCACCATGTATATCACGAGACTGCTTCAAGAGCGATTACATCATCGAATCTCGAGGGATACCCAAGAACTAATTGAAAGGTATGGGTGCTGGTTCATACAATTTCTGAGATTTTCTTACATTAGGCTGCAAGGTTTTCCTCGTACCCATATAGGCTGCCTAAGTACCCAACAGATAGAGTTTTAATGCTAGAGATATCTAGGCAATTGCTTGCCTTTGATAAAATTGAAAAGAAGAAGAAGAAGGGGGGAGTAGAATTTCCAGTTGTCATGGGCAACTCGGATGAGGTGTGTCCCTCAATACAGGCAGCTAGAGAGGCTGAAAATGAACTTCAATTTTATCACTTTTCCTATCACACCAGCCGACAGCACTACGATCCACATCATAACATCAAATGGGTACTGTCAGAGGAGTTTAAACATAAGGCCACCATTGAGGATTATTGGGCTGACGCAACCGATGAGATTGAAGTAAGGAAAAGGATGTTTTCTCGGTTGCCCATTACCTTGATCAGGGAGTGTGAAGTTGTGCCGGTTCCAGACCAGGTGAATGAGGATATGGACGTTGTCCATCCGGATTATGCAACAGTAAGAGATACTCCACTTCCACCTCTCGATTGGTCAGAGCCTGAGGTTGCAGATTTAGATACTCTCTCTATCCCAATCATGACATTCACTAGAGCATGGGTTGATAGGCGAGTAAACAGGTTAAAGAGTAGGTCAATTGCCTTGACTTACAATTTGATGGGAGATCACAGGACGCCCACCACCAGCAGAAAGAAATAGATTACACGGGGTCCGGAGTCCAGAAAGAAGGAGATAGTTCGACAGGAGCCTACTCATCCAGAGCCTCCACGAGTTACAGTTGCATCACCATTGGAGACACACTCTCCAAGCATACAGAAGGTCTCTTTATTTGCTGATCAAAGGATTGCTTTGAATCAGGTGCAGGTAGTACAGGATAATATTCAGCCTCCACGGAGAGAGTCAGTTGGCCAGAATGTCAACGCACCTGATGGGGTTGATCAACAGGATGATGAGGGGACTATTACTGACCCTTAGTTTCAGCAGGAGTTAGAGGTGGCCATGAACGATGATGATGATATAGTGTCAGGGGACACTCAACCACTTGAGGACGATGAGCCTCGCCAGAATGATGAAGAAGTTGAACAAGTTCGAGAGGTAGAGGCACAGGAGCAGCAGCCCTTTGATATACAATATGATGTGCCTGATTGGCTTAAGGATAGAATGAGAAGAAGCCCCAGTGAGGAAATTGATCCAACGGTTGAGATGGAAGAGTTCTTGAACAGGATCAGTGCACCTCCACAGAAGAAGAAAGCAAGAAAATTTTCGAAGATATCCACTGAAGAAGATGGTTCTCATACTCTTCATGTAGCTGTGTCTCAAGTTGATTGTGACCGAAATGAAGCAGTACCTGAGAATTATGTGGTCATGACTTTGGATTTGGGACGCCCTATTGGTGCGCAGATTTTAGAGGAGTGTGATAACTCCTATCTTTCCCTCAAAGACAGATTGTTCAAGAAGGAAGGAAAATACAAAAGGTTGAAAAGAGAACACAAGGCCTTAATTGGATATGTACAACAGTTGTCCTGTTCCGAGGGCAAGGTATTCCAGTGATAGAGCCTCCAGCAGAGATACCTAGAGAGTCCATTAGTGGCTTGATGGAGTTAGGAAAGATGGCACAGGAGGCAGACAAGTGGGTTACAGGAGTTCGTGCTGAGACTGAAAAGTTTATGGAGGACCTTGCTTTTTCTTTTCAGCAAGCCTCTAGTATTTTGACACGGATGGAGGCAGTGGATCATGCTTGGGGTGATGCTTCTATCTATCAAAGCAAAGTAATTCAGCGTCTTGAGGCATTGAGGCATGTTCCGTTGCGATTGCTGATTGATGGAGGTGTCATTCAGGAGAATGACAGGTATGATTTCTCGAGATGGTATTCTTCGGCAATCACGGGGCGTGGCTTCTTCGACGCTGCACAGGCGGATTCAGCCAGGGTACATAAAGCTATGGCCAATATTGTAGATGGAGTTCAGAATACCTTTGAGGCCATATTTGCTAGGCGGTTGAATCCAGATGAAGTTAATCTCGATAATTTGAGGGGTTTGCTGGTGCCTTTCTTTTCTGATGTTAAGACCTTTGTACAGGATGATTTCGAGAATACTTCTACCTTCTCCACCTTGATCCAGAACACGCAGGATTCTTTGATTGCTTGGAGAAAATCTTGTACAAGGCATGAGCATTTAGTCACAATGTTAGAGTTTCAGTTAGATTGTGTTCCACCCATTTCAGTTCATGAAGTTGAGGCTGTACTTGGCAGATTTGTTGAGTTTGCAGTCAAAGAGAAGGCAAGTGGGAACGCACTACTGGACGAAGATCTTCTAGAAGACTGATTATGGGCATTAATTGCCTTTACTATTTTTGGGAGTGAGGGGGAATCTTTGATTCATTTAATGTACCACTCCCCGTTCTGGCAGCTTTTAGGGTTAGGGCTGAGGTGGCACGATTCTGGCCACTCTATTAATTGTAACCCTAGCTGTCTTTTGGGACTTGGCTAGCTATATAAAGGGGGAGTCCCCCTCATTTGTAATTCATTAGATCAGGCATTAGCATTAGAGCTAGAGCTTGGAGAGATTGCATAGTAGAGCATAGTAGTCATTTTGCTTAGCATAGTGTGGAGAAGAAAGAAAGTTTTCCCTTTGAAAACTTTTGGGGAGATTGTTGTGTAACACTTTTCATGATAATAGATCTTTTCATTGATGGTGGAATTCGTCTTGTCATGAATAGCTAGCAAGGTCTCTTCTTCCTTTCGTATCCAAGTAGCGTAATTTTCATTCAAGTAGTTTACTTTGATGTGTGGTGTTTTATTGAGGTAGCTTCACTTTATTCTATACCACTAGCGGCTTGTTGATGATAAGTTCGCCTTGTGTGGTTGACTGGAAATTATCTTGAGTTTAACTTCAATTGTGATTTGTATACTTATATGCGTCATTGTGATGGTGTACGCATGCTAAGTCATAATTTGAACATCCTTTGCTATCCCCTTGAAGATTGCACCGATTTTGCTGAAGCTGTCCGATGTGAGGCTAGGCGAAATTTGGTTGAAGTCTACTAAAACGAGGCTCCACATATCCTGCATTTAGGATAGAACATAAGTTTCTTAGGCCCTACACTCTTTACTTTCCTCATATTTCTGATTAGTCTTAGGAAAACAAACTATATTGCCAAATCATACACTCAAGAATCCCCTTCAAAGCATACACCGATTGTTAACTGCAAGAACCCCGAACAATTATGTAAGTCCCCTCGTAAGAACACAGCAAAACACATCAACCAAACTGAGCCTATTCACATTAAAGGAACCTTGGAGTTGAACGTGTGATCTTTCTCGCAATCTTAGCACACAGAATACTTTGATCAAGAGAGAGCGGAATAGCCTTCAGACTATTTTGTTCTTCGGCTGATTGGTGAGGTCACAAAAATCACATCAACAGGATTGAATCCCTCAAGGGATTTGGAGACGAAAACCTTCAAAGTTGCTCTAGTTTTAGAATTGAGAGATACTCCCTAGTCGGACATCGGAGTGGTTTCAGTGCAAGAGTCACCATTGGAGTTATTGGTGAAATATTTTCAGTTTGTTTTCGATTATGGATTGTTTTGATGTTTTCTAGATATATGTTTCTGTGTGCACTTGAGTTGTTGAAGATTTAGGTTCTATGAAGTGGATTTCTTAGTTCCATACTACTGGCCATACCTTTTTATGCCTAGGCCGTACCACCCTTTTGGAGTTGCAGATTGGAGCATTGGGTTTTGGATTTTGGGTATTGTTTCATTCCCTCTTTTATGGCTGGGTGACTAGGTTTGCAAGTTTTCAGATTTTATGATGTTGTTTTGTGTTTTGAAGGGAAGATCGCTCCTCCTCCTAGGCCATACCATCTTGCTTGTAGGGTTTTGAAAGGATTTATTGTTGTCTTCACATGTTGGGGGCTGCTTAACTATCTCATCTTGGATGCCTCGGCTTTCATTTTCCTTTGTAAGTTGTTTGATGTGATTTTGTGAAGTATTGCTGAAATTATGTTCATTCTATGATTGTTGGTTGGGTTTTTAAGCTTGCTGTTTGAACGTATCAGACCATTGTCCTATGCATCAAACTTGTAGCAGCAACTTGTTTGACCTTCTATTGACCTTTGGAGGACCTTTCAGTGAGGTATAATTGTTATAATTTATGGGGGTATACTTGTTAGACTAATTGCCAGTGTCTCCCTTTAGATTCAAGACATGGACTAACCACCTCACGTGGATCCGCTTATCTCTAGCATTTTTATCGGGCATTAATAGGTTGATCTTTTAGTGCAACGACAAATGTGTTCCAACAAATGGTATTAGAGCTGGGTCGCGGGTTCAAATCCCCTTGAGTAACACTAAGGGGGGATTGTTGGACTAATCGCTAACGTCTCCCTTTGCATTCGGGACATAGACTAACCGCTTCTCGCGGATCCACTTATCTTTGGCATTTTTATTAGGCGTTAATAGGTCAATCTTTTGGTGCAACGACAAACGTGTTCCATCAATACTCATAATATCATTGTAGCATCTTGGGGTGAGTTTATACATCACATTTCTATCATTTTCCTTTCACAGCAGTAACATATGATGAACTGATATATTTCATGTTGAGCTTATTGTAACACCTTTGGTAGTATCATTGGTGATTGCTCATTGTACTTACATTTCTACTCACCCCATTGAACAAGTGGCGCTTCTGCTAAATAAGTGTTTGAGCTTCTTTATGTTTCATGCTACTTCGGTTGAATAAGTGGTCGAGTTTTCATTTAAAGATATCAAGTTTCCACAATCCATTATGATTAATTGAATATGATTTCTAGATTCGATTGTGTAATTGTTCTTGTCATCAACGTTTTGAATCACACTACGTGATCCATCATCAGGACGAAAGAGACCTAAAGAGTTTTCATTTACTTTCATATTATGCCTGTGGAACAAATGGATGACTTGTTTTGATTGGCTGGCTTGCCACCAAGTATTTTCTTGTAATTCCTGTTGAATAAGCGGATGATTTACTTTCATGCATTTCATTTCATTACTCACCCCACTAAGGAAATGGTAGCATAGAGAATTTTAGAATTTGTAAGCCTTCTCATCGTATGATCTCACCTTGCCCATATTGGGATCTAGGTGATCAGAAAGTGGAAGGTTATTACTTTCAATTAGCTTGATTTCCCAATAATGCAAGATCCCCTTCTCACCATATTCTCTCACCTTGCCCACATTGGGATCTCGGTGATCAAAAAGTGGAGGGTTGCTTATTAGTTGTTTATCATTGCATTTTGGCTAGCACTAACGAGTGAAGTTTTTTGAAAAAAATCAAGGGTGGGTTATTATAGTGGTATTAGAGTTGGTTATCTTGCCAGCTTGTGCTTCTGACACATGCCATGTAGCTGTAATCATCTATGAGTGAAAGAGAAAGAAGGTATTATGATAGAGAGCAAAAGAAAAATCAGTGGCAATGACCACCAATTTTAGAGGGAGAGACAATTTCAAGGATTCTTGAGATCCATTTGGATTCTTCCAGAGATAGTGATAGTTTAGTTGAGGTTATGGAAGACAAGGGGAAGTCACCAGGCCCACCCAAAAATCCAAATGAAAGAAAAGAGAGAAATTTTGACATTATGTTGGACATAATGTCGCAGTTTTTGGCAAAGATAAACCAAGGCATTCCCCAAGTTAGCCAAGTGCCACAAGGTGAAACTAGCTCCATTGACCAATCAAACACGTGTGAATGCACTACTTTTGTAGTTTTCAAGTATGCTCCTAGACCATTCTAGCCCACATTCACACGTAGGGAGGAGCCCCAAGGTGCCCAAGAGGAGCAAATACCTTTGGTAGATGAAGTCAGGACAACCTACATGGAGTATGCTTCTCTATTAGTTGAGATTCGAGAGTTATTGACCTTAGATTAGTACCTCCACCAAAAAAAGAAAAGGGGTGGAAGAGTGGAGAATAGAGGTCCACTAGTGCAGAGAGATTTCTAGAATGCTCTTGGAAAAGTAACAATGGCACACTTTGATGGTAGTGAAAAGTGCACCGCTAGAGCTTGGGTGCAGAAGCTGGATAATTACTTGTCACTGAAACCCATGCCAAAAGATGAGGAAATCAAATTTTCCATGTTATGTCTTGATGGAGCAGCTCACAAATGGTGGTATCATAGTCTCATCACACTTGGCCATAATTTGATAACTACATATGATGAGTTCACCAAAAAAATCATCAAGAGGTTCGATAAAAAGGATCCTAAAATACATTTTAGAGAGCTCACACAGCTGAAGCAGTTTGGTCCACTTAACACTTATATTTTAGAGTTCCAGAGACTCTCCGTCATGGTTCCTAGTATCATGGAGAAGAGGCTTGTAGTCCTTTTTAGTGAAGGGCTAGTGGAGCCATTGAAGGGTCAGGTTAAAGCTTTTGATCCACCAACTCTTCATGAAGCGATAAGGAAGGAAAGAAGCATTGAGCTTGCAGCCCCAAAGACAAAATTTCTTTCTAAGACCTTTCCGTGTGATGGAGACAAGAGGCGTGACAACAAGGAGAACACACAACCCAAAGAAAACCCCGCAAAGAAGGTGGAGGAAGACACCAAAAAAGAGCTAAGGAAGAAGAATCTTTGTTTCACATGCAAAGAGCTATGGGCTCTAGGTCACAAGTGTTGGAAAAAGGGGAAGAGCCAAATTTGAGGCATGTCAATTGGAGGCCTATTCAGCTAATGGACCAGAATCAAAAAATTTAGACCAGCGTGCTGAAGCAGAGGAAAGTGAAGATGAAGGGTCAAAAGAAGAGACTAGGAAGGTGAAGGAAAGTGGTGGCACTCTTGCAAGGATCTCTAGCCTTCAAAGAAGCAATTCTTTCAAACTTAGAGGGCTGTTGAAAGGGCAGCAAATTGTTGCTCTAATTGACACTAGTGCTATGCATAATTTCATTGACGAAGATATTGTTGCACAACGCGAGCTCAAGACTAGAAAATTTGGAGATTTTAGATTCATGGTTGCCAATGGTAGCACAATGTCTTGTGTTAGGATGATACCACAACGGATGATCCTGTTAAAGTAGTACGAAGTCAATGATGACTTCTATGTTGTCAACATTGGAGGCACAAATGTTGTTTTGGGTATGCAGTGGTTTCATTCCTTAGGGGAAATAACCTTGAACTTGAAATCCATGGAGCTAAAATTCCAAGATGGTGATAGGAAGGTGGTATTGAAAGGAATGAATAATGGGGGATCCAACACTGTTATATGCAAGTTGATGCAAGGAATGGGGTCCAAGCAAGAAGATGGAATTAGTTACCAAACTCACGATAATCCCCTATTTGACATGGAAGCAGAGCTAACATTTCCAAATCCTTTATTTGAGATGCATGAAGACAAGGTGATAGAAGAGCCATTATCTCTAATTGATTTGCTTCCTATGATGAGTTGTGATGTGATGGATCCTTGCGATAAGGAGGTTGGCCTTTTTGATTCACTGCAAGGAATGGGGTATCATCTTGAATTAGTTAATGTTGGTGTGGCAAGCCCTTGTGTTGAGGTTTCAAATGTTCACAAATTTCCTAGGGTTATGTCACACAAGTTGATGAAATTTTAGCAACATCAACATGATGGAGTCACTTTGGGAGAGGTTTTTTGTGTCCAAAATCATAGGCATGGACAAATTGTTGTTGTTACCTCTCTTTGCAGTTAACTTATGAGTCCATTGATGATCCCACCAATGGATTGGAGAGAGATTCTTAGCAAAGATTGGCTCTATGGTGAGTTGGTGACACTTGAGAGGACCTTTCTAGCTATGGATATGAGTAGAGGTATCATTTTGGCTAATGTTTTTCAGTGTTGCAGTAGTTGTTCTTCTTCTTGGGTGCTGATTTTTCAAAAATCAGACCTCAAGTTGACCATTTTAGACTTGGAGAGATACAAGTACACTCATTTTCAGTGCAGGATTGACTTGTGGTCTTAGATGAGGGGAACGTTGAGTTTGGGCAATCAAAACCCATGTGGGAGGAGTGTACAAGCACCAATTAGTTGCTATTCTAATTCATTCACTTGTACTTATGTTTGGAACAATGGATTATTTTCAGTTATGACCTTGATGATGGAATGCAGGAAGCTGAGAATGAGGAAGTTAGCATTAACTTTCTCAAATTTACCAATGGGGTGCCATAGGGTTTTGATCGTGGGGAGCAATTCTCCAAGGACTTGGCTAAGATTTTGTTGAGTTTGGTTGCTCTCCTTGCAGGGGAACTTCATGAGATTACATTTGCAAGTACCCAACATAAAGTGTTCCTATTTGGGGGAGCTACAAATTCCTTAGATTTATTTGGGATTTTGGAGCTACTTAGAGGCATTTCTAGGGTTTCCATTGCTAGAGAGTTTTCTGGGTCTTTCTGGGTTTTCTAAGAACTTTGGTGTGCAATCATTGCTATTTTCAGCAGTGCCTATTTTTAGTACTTCCTATTTTTAGTAAGTCACAGCTGCATCTCATAATGTGCTCATTTTGAGTTTGGACACACTTACTATCTTTAGTAGTATTCTATTTTTAGTAAGTGCTATTTTTGGCGGTGGACCTGGTAGTAGTTCAGTGCAGGGTTTCTATTTTTGGCAGTGGTGGAATTTCAGTTGCTATATTTTGTTACTTTTGGTAGTTTGTGCTTCTGATTGTCTTGGAGATCGAAAAACAAAATATTTGCAACTTAAGTTAATTTCATAAAGTCAAAAAAGGCCCCTTGGACCCCCATGCCTAGCATTTGACAACTTAAGTTGTTTTTAAAAAGAAAATTTGATGCATGACTATAGTGGATGCCAAAATGAAGGATTGAAGTGATTTTTAATAAAGTTTATTTTCTCCCCAAGTGTGGTGTACCCTTTTGGAGGGAAAGGGTTTTCAATTTTTTGGGTCTCGAAATTGTTATATATACTCCCTCATTTTCTCTCTTTTGGATATGTTGATTGATGATTACAAAATGTTGTAGGAGTGAGGATTGAATCCCTCACGGGATTTGGAGATGAAAACCTTCAAAGTTGCTCTAGTTTCAGAATTGAGAGATATTCCCTAGCTGGCCATCGGAGCAGCTTCACTGCAGAAGTCACCATTAGAGTTATTGGTGAAAGATTTTGAGTTTTTCTTTGATTATGGATTGTTTTGATGTTTTCTAGCTATATTTTTTGGTGTGCACTTGAGTTGTTGAAATTTCAGTTTCTGTGAAGTGGATTTCTTGGTTCCATATACTGTTGGCCATACCTTTTTATGCCTAGGCCGTACCACCCTTTTGGAGTTGCAGGTTGGAGCGTTGGGTTTTGGCTTCTGGGTATTGTTTCATTCCCTCTTTCATGGATGGGTGACTAGGTCTACAAGTTTGTAGATTTTATGATGTTTTGGGTTTTTAAGGGCAGATAGCCCCTCCTCCTAGGCTGTACTATCTTGTTTGTAGGGTTTTGAAAGAATTTTCTGTTGTTTTCACATGTTGGGGGCTGCTAACTATCTCATCTTGGATGCCTAGGCTTGCATATGTCTAAATTTCAAACTAGATATCAATCATTCAAAATGGTAATGTGTCCAACTCAAGCCTCCTATTGAGTATGTTCATCAACAATTAACATCACGCAATCAAATGAAAATTTGTATTCATCTCATCTACCCATGAAATGGGACATGATTAAACATCTTCACTATGTAATATTTGATAAATGAATTGGTTGTATAGGTTTCCAAAATTTTAGTGCTATAAGTCAAAACTATTTGGGTATTTTCTAACATAAATCCTTTTCAAGGGCATGAAGGTGTCATTTTGTAAAATATGTTCAAAATACATGCATTCATACATTTCTAAATATTAATGCCCTCTTATTTTTTGGATTAAGGGGTAAAGGTGGGTTTTCAAAAATCCCCAAACCCTTGTACAACCAAGAGAAGAATAAAAATAAAAAATCACACTATATGGTAAGCCTCGACATTAGCTAGGTGCAAAGAAAAACAAGCAAAAACGTTGAAAGTAAACACAAAACCAACAATCAAGCACATCCAAAAGTGTGAAAAAAGGAGCCTAACTAGAGGAAGGTAGGGAATTGAGATCTATTGTAGCCTCCTAGTCCTCTTTAATTAGTCTATTTTTTAATTTGGTACTTCCTTATTGTATTCTTGGCACCCCTTTTATACTAATACCCCTATTTTTACCAATATGCTAGTAAAAAAATGTATAAATTTAAAATATCCCTTATAGACACTCACATGGTACTTTCCATCTCTTAGGAGTGACCATTGTGCACTAAGGCTCTACCCTTATTCAACTATATTATTTCTCACATGACATGTGAAGAAATGCTATAATGAAGTTCTTGGTGCAAATGATAACTATGAGTTTGGTTTAGAGTTTTGATATTTTGTGAAGTTCTTGTTGATGTGTTTTTCGTGACCGCACCAACGCAGAATAAAGTTGCCAACGGCTTCCCTATTCTCTCTTGATCAAAGTATTCCGCATGCTAAGATTGCAAGAAATTTCATGCGTTCAACTCCAAGGTTCCTTCAGTGCGAATAGGCTCAGTTGGCTCGATGTGTTTTGCTGGTATTTCAAGGGGACTTACGGAATTGTTCAACAGTGGAGAAAGGAATTCAAATGCTCGAAAGATTTGTCTATGAAGTTCGGGTTTCCTATTCTAACCGGAAAGTACTGAATGAAATGGGGTAAGGTTAAGAAGATTCTAATCTACTCTAAGGCGTGAGATATGGGGCTCAACTTCAGCAAACTTCTAACCGGACTTCGCTTTGCCTCACATCGGACAGCTTCCACGGAGTCGGTGCAATCTTCTAGGGAGATGACTAAAGATGTTCAAACCGCCACTTGACATAAAGATACCATCACAACGACGCATACCATTATTCAAACTGTGATTGAAGTTAAGTACATGATATTCCAGTTGACCACACAAGGCGCATTCACCATCAACAAATACACTAGTGGTATGGATAGACGAAGTTGCTTAGATCAAACACCACATTCCACAATTAACATCTACTTGCAAGAAATGAAATTTATTCTACTTTATGCTACTTGAATCAGAAGGACGAAGAAACCTTGCTAGCTACTCACAACAAAAGACGAAATTCATCATCAATGAAAATTCTTTTTATTGGGAGAGTGTTCACAACAATTTCTTACAAAGTTTTAAGGAAAAACTTTCCTTCTTCTTCAACTACTCTATCAATCTATACTAAGCTACTTCTAATTTGTCTCTCTACTCCGACTTCTACTCTAATTCTACTGTCTAATGAATTGTCTACTGAAGGTACAAATGAGGGGGACTCCCCCTTTTATAGATGGCCAAGTCCAATGGACGGCTCAGATTACAATCGGCTGGATGGCCCAGATCGTGCCACCTCATCCCTAAACAAGATTTGCCCTAAAAACCGCCACAAAGGAGAGTGGGGTAATAAATGTGCCATAATGTCCACCATTATCCTTCTAGAAGATTCCGTTTGTAGACGCGTTCACACTGTTCTTGATCTTCTTGTCGACTTTTGTTCTTTAACTTCTTTGTCACTTGAGCTAACACTTAGCCAATTTCTTGCAACTTTTTCTTCCTTCGAGATTGAAACTCGTAACTTTATCTTCCTCCGAAGGTTGTGATATCATCGTGCTTCACCACTTCCAGACATCGTGCTCTGGCCTCGACATTCCTCCTGCAAAACAAGCAAGGAGAAGAGCATTAGAACACATCATAATATAAATTCACCTTACTTACCTGATTTTCATGCTTTGATCTTCAAGAGCTCATCATTTTTCCTTAGCCAACATCGCGTTTAATTTCTTCATGCCTTAGCCAAATTTTCAACCCATCTTGCATTTTGCTTGGCGCACTTCACTCTGATATTTCATTCAACTTTGGCTTGAGAAGAAATTCTTTCATTAGGAATTTGATCAAAAATCATCTAGGCGATCACTTTCAAATTCATCCGCCGAGGCATTTTATCTTCGACAACATCATTTATTCCTTGCCTTAGAAAAATTTCAAATTTCGCTTAGGAAATTCATCAATCCGGTGCTCATCCAAAATCTTCACCCTGAAGGCCGAAGCGAAGCATGGAAGACTTTAAAATCAACTCCTCATTGATAATCGTCAATACCCAGAAGAAAATTTTCTTCAGAATGTGCCGAACCCATGGGTACCCAACGAACGGGTTCATTTGATTTTCTTGAATTTTGAACCTTAGAAAATTATTTCCCTGTGAAACTTAAATCCGTTCTTCGCATCTGTGAAGATTTCTTGTTGCTCTGACTTGAAAATATTTTTCAACCTGTGCGACTGGCATTCTCTGACTTCACCTCTGGCAATTCCGTTCACGCTTCAAGAAAATTCATTACTTCACCAGACTTAGGCGTTTTCCCTAAGGGAGAACATTTTGTGCCTTAGAAAATTTTTGAATCACTTAGCATTTTGAAAAATTTTCCCTTAGAAAATTTTCTCCTTAAAAAAAAAATTAATTCAATCTTGCGCATTTTTGCCTGTGAGAAAATTATCAACTTCACTTAGAAAATCTCCACGAGGGCGCTTGTATGAAGAAAATATTTTCCCTCTCTCAATGCCCAACATACTCATCTCCACTTGGGCGCACTTCTCATTTCAAGAAGATATTTTCATTTAAAAATTTTAACGCCTAGGATATTATTTTTATCACATGGCAATATTCTCCATTTAAATTTCCATCACCTTGCCTCCCCTTTTATATCTTAGGCGCATTTCATGTGCCATGGAGAACATTTAACCTCCAACGCCTAGCATGTTATATTTTTCACCACCTTTATTTTCAACGCCTTAACTCTTTTATTTCACCATTCTCACCTTACATCTTGGCGCGTTCAACACTTGTGGAAGAATAACATTTCTAACGCCTTCCTATTTTGTCTTCACATGCCCTCTTTTGGGCGTATTTTGCCATGCAAGAAGGATAAAGTTTCCCACGCCATTGTTGACTTGTTGACCCTTTTGAGAGGTGGGCGCATATAGAGGAGTCCTCTTCAAATTTAAAATATTTTTCAACCTCCTCTAGTCAAAGGCGCATTTGATAGCTCCAACTTCTAGTTTTATCTGCCTTAGACGTTTTTTAAACATCTCTCACTCCTTAAGGCGCAAATGACAGGTTGGAGTCTGAGTTTTGTATACTTAATAATCCTTTTGAAGCTTTTCACACACACCAAGTCAAGGTGCAAATGGGATGCTTGACTTTGAATTTCACACGCCTTAGTAACATTTTCAGTCTCCCCTTCAAGGTTAAGGTGCAAATGGGGTCCTTAGCTTATAGTTTCTGACACTTAGAAATTTTCAAACTCTTCTTTTTGCTTAAGGCGCATATAGAGAGGTGAGGTTGGAGTTTACACGCCTTAGTTGATTTTTCAGCTTCCACTCCTTTCCATTCCAGCTAAGGCGCATATGGCATGGTCTGCTTTCACTTTTCTAAGCCCTGGAAAAATTAATTCATTTCTTTCCTGAAGTGGGGCGCATATCATATACCCTCCTTCTAGTTTCAACCCAGGCGCATAACATAGGTGATCTCAATTTTCATCCTCCAGAGGCGCAAATAACATGTATAGCTTTCATTTTGAATACCTGATAAAATTTCATTCGAATCAGTGAGTGAGCTTTATGCCTTAGTCAAATCTCCTTATTTCTCCAGGCGCATATTGCAGGGGTGACTTTCAGCTTGGGGCGCATTCAGCATAGCCTACTTCCAGTTTTGCCATAGGCGCATTTCACATAAGCAACCTCCAGATTACCTCTCAGGCGCATATGACATTGGCTACTTCCAATTTCATTGCTGAGGCGAAATTTCTAAGTCCCCAAAGAGGGGCGCAAATAGACCCCTGAGCTTTCAATTTGACACTTAGATAGTGTTCGCTTTCAACACCTCTGAAGAGAGGCGCATTTTGATGGGTCAACTTCCATCTATGCCTTGGGCGCATTTTGCACATCAAACTTTCAATTTCACCACTGGGCGCATATGGTAGGTGGAACTTTCACTTCCGACACTTAGAATATTTTTCAAGCCTTTTCACCAAAGGGGCGCATTTGAGTGGGTTCACTTCCAATTTCACGCCTTAAAAAACTTTTCAAGTCACTTCAATCCTTCAAGGGCGCATTTCAGCCATGGGCCTTCCAGTTTCAAGAACTCGGGCAAATTTCAAGGTTCTAAGCTAGAGGGCACAAATAAGACCCTCTACATCAAATTTTTTTTTGTGTACTTAGAATATTTTTCCATACTCCCTCCTCCAGACTAAGGCGTATTTTAGCCTGTGAGCTTCCAATTTGTGGCTCTTAGAAGATTTTCAACCAGCCTTCAGCTTTTAAAGGCGTTTATCACTGGCTGGATTTGAAAATTCATCAATTTCAGTGAATTTTATGCTCCTTGCCTGATTTAGGGCAACTTGATCACGCCAACCCTAATTTGCTATTTTTAGAAAATTCTTCAAATTTTGTGCTTTGGATTGACCTTTGACTCCAGAAAGCCGGATATTGCTTTGTTCTGAACCTCGGGATGTGATTGAGTTGCTGGTGCCCGGTACCTATATGCCTCTGCTATTTTTAGCAACCTGCTAAAAATAGCAATTGCTCAGAATGTCTTCAAATTTTACATACTGAATGCCTGAAATGTGGTGATCATGGTTGGATGCTACTTTTGCATGATTGTCGTGTTTCGCCCTTGATTTTAGGAAACCCTAATTTCTCTGCCCATGCCTGCTAAAAATAGCAATTATCTGGTTCCTCATTCTCTGTAACTCCGTTTATCTCGAAATTTGCGCCAAAGGTCCCTCATTACTCATTTGATTTGTACCTGCTGAGAATTGGTGTTGACCTGCTATTTATAGCCGCTCGTGAAGTGACTTACTATTTATAGTAAGTGTTTGTTTCTGAGACTTCCTTAGCCCCGTTTGATTTGAAATTTGGACAGTGCGCTCCTTGTTGGTGAATTTGCCTTTCTGTGCCGGTGCCCAAGATCAACTTTCTATTTATAGCCTGCATCTGGAATACCTTGCTAAAAAGAGCAAGTTCTCCGATTGCCTTCAAATTTTGCCAGCAGATTCTTGAAAGGATGCTGATCAGGATGGATACCTCAGTTTTCAGCATTTTGACTTCTAACTCCTCATTTTTAGCGCTGAAGCTCAAAACCCTAATTTTGTGCACGTTGCTCAGATGAGCTCCGTTTGTCCTCGTTTCAGTTGTGTGCTAGTCAGTTTGCAGTTCTGAAGTGCCGAGCTGCTGCCCAAGTGGTACCTGCTGTTGTGACCTTTTTCACACATCGCCCCATTCAAGATGGGGACCCCTAATTTTTGCCCCATTCTGGTCTTTTTGGCTTTGGTTTTTGGTCTCTCTCCGTCCGTCTCTGTTCTATGGTCTACTTCCCGGGATTCCTCTGCCGTTGAGCTTAAAATGCAAAAATTCTGGCCAAGTCTGAAAATTAGGGTTTTGTCTTCCTGGTCGGTACAGGGGTCGAATAAAGTGAATAACTTGAAAATTGAGCTTAACATTGATGTTAGCATGTTTCCAGCAGGTTCTCAGCAAAATTTCATCAAATTCTGAGGTACTTACTATTTTTAGTAAGTGTGAAATTCCAGGCAATTTGTCAGCGTTTTTGAGATTCCGATCATCACACAGCATTCAGAGTACATCAGACTGCTTGCATGCCAAATTTGAGCAAAATCGGATAACTTACTATTTTTAGCAGTCCGGCTTCCGGCATGAATTTTAGGGTCCAGATGCAGAGATTTTCTTTGCATGTCTGGATATTCCTTCTGGGTTTTTCGAGACCTTTGCAACGATATAACATGCAAGTCGAAATGACCACTTTCAGGATTCAGCCTTCCGAGGCTATTTTTAGGGTTTGCATGTCGAGCTTTTCTTTGCATGTCGGGTGATTCCTGATGGGTTTTTCGAGACCTACGCGATGGTGTGACATGCAAACAAGGATTTTCACTCAGTAAGGAACTTGCTATTTTTAGCAGGGGTGTCCCGGCAGCCGCCACCCATCAGTTCAGAATCACGAGCTGATCGCAGTGTCGCGGAAACGAGAGCAAACGGAGATCTTTTGATACACATGCAATACAGATTAGGGTTTCCAGCTTCGGAGCCTAAAAATAGGCATCAAAAGTCAAAATCTCCGAAATCCAATGTAAACCATTGCGATCAGCATTCTTCAGGCTATCTGCCGGTGAAATTTCAAGTCGATCGGAGCACTTACTATTTATAGTAAGTCAATTTGGAAACATGCTAAAAATAGTAAATCAGCTGCATGCGTCGATCCCGGCAGTAAGGTCACGTGGTGAGGAGCGCCTCATTCAAATTTCATTCAAATCGGAGCTGTGGAGGTACCAGAAACGAGAGGTTACTATAAATAGCGAAACACTTCTCAAAATGTGCTATTTTTAGTAAGTCAGCTTAAAATGGCAATGTCAACAGGCTAACCAGGTCATGAAGGTCCAGTGGTCAAAATTTCAAGTCATTCCGGGCCTCAGAGATGCAAAATCAGAGGATTCACTATAAATAGCAGGGGCATGCACGCTGGCAGAGGAAGGTAAAAAAAATGTTTAAGTCTGGAGTTTCATCCTTCACTTCCTTGAAAATGCGCCCATCTCAGCTGGAGGTCATGAAATTTCTCTAAGTGTTGAACTTCGTCCTGTTCAGGGGGCAAAATGCGCCCAAAGCTGGAATGGTCAAAGAAAAGTCAACACCCTTCATCCTGTTGGCAAGGCAAAATGCGCCCACTCTAAGAGGTTGATAAAAAAAAATTTTAAGGCATGGAGATATCCTCCACCACCCTCCATTTGCGCCCATCCCTCTCATGTAGCAAATGCGCCCAACAAGAAGTCAAGGCTGGCCGTTGGAAATGTGTCATCCTCCACACATGCTGAAATGCGCCCTCCTCATCAGCAAGTTGCTAAAAAATTTCTAAGTATAAGTTTCATCCAGCAAGGGGTATGAAATGCGCCCAAAGGAGAGAGGGGGTCAAAGCAAAGTCAACCTTTTTCTATCCTCCTCCACATAAGAAATGCGCCCAAAGCTGCCAAGTGAAGACAAAATAAGTAAGGCAAGGTGGCGTTGCATGTGTTCATCCACCTCCATAGGAAGAATGCGCCAAGTTTTATCCTTCACAAGGCATCAAATGCGCCCAAAAGCTGCATGTGAAGACAAACGTGTAGAAGCTGGTCAAAGAGTCAAAGGCGTTGGAAGAAGTCTCATCCTCCAGCACATGCAAAATGCGCTCATCCTCCTCTATGCCTCAAATGCGCCCATGTTTGAAGTGTAAGTGGTAAATAAAAGTGGTGAATAAGGCGAAAATGTTACCCAAACATGGTGAAAGGTGGTAAAAGCTTGGGCGTTATCCTCCTTCATGGCCAAAATGCGCCCAAGGTGGTGGGCCTTAGATAATTTTGCTAGGCGTGATTTCTCCAAGAGTGTTGGACGCCTAAAGTGATGTGTGTTGGAAAGATGATGGAAATAAATTGTTAAGGCGTAGTTTTAAAATTCTTCTAAGTATGCTAGGCGCCTAAAATGATTTCAGAATTTCTCTAAGGCGTGGGAATATTTTCCTAAGTGTGGAGTGAAATGCAAGTGGCAAGTAAAGATAAAATGTGCAAGGCGTGCCGAGAATGTAAAATTTCTTCTGAATGAAGCAAAATAAAAATTTCTCCACCACGGGCAGAGTGATTGAGGAGTGAATAAAATTTTCTAAGGGAAAATTTTCGAGATGATTCAAGAAAATTTCTAAGGCACAAAATATTTTCTCTCTTGGAGAAAAATGCCTAAGTCTGGAGAGGTGGTGAAGTGTTAGAAAAATTTTCCTGAAGCGTGAACGGAGTCGCCTGGGGTGAAGTCAGAAAATGCCAGCTATACAGAATTGTTAAAATTTTTCCAAGTCAGAGCAAAATTCTCAGAGGGGATCAAAGAACGAGAATAAATTTGAAAGAATATTTTCTAAGGTTCAAAATTCAAGGAAATTAAATGAACCCGTTCGTTGGGGACCCATGGGTTCGATGCGTTCTGGAGAAAATTTTCTTCTGGGTATCGAAGATTATCGATGAGGAGTTGATTTTAAGGTCTTCCACAGCTTGTCGAGAATTTTGGGATGAAGATTTTAAGTGGGCACCAGGTTGATGAATTTTCCTAAGGGAAAATTTGAAAATTTTCTAAGGCAAGGAATAAAATTTGTTTTCAAGATAAAAATTCGCCTTGGCAAATGAATTTGAAAGTGATCGCCTAGATGATTTCTGATCGAGTTCCTGATGAAGGAATTTCTTCTCAAGCCAGAGTTAAATGAAATATCAGAGTGAAGTACACCAGGCAGAATACAAGATGGGTTGAAAATTTGGCTAAGGCATCTTGTAGAGGCATGAACTTGAACGCAAAGTTGGCGATGAACGCTTGAAGGATGGAGCGTGAAACCCTGGTAAGTAAGTTAAGCCTACATTATGAAGTGTTCTAATGCTTCTCTCCTTGCTTGTTTTGCAGGAGGAACGTCGGGATCAAGTGGTGATGACTTGAAGTGGAAGCACGATGAAGATGAGTTTCAATCTCGAAGGAGGAAAATTTGCAAGAAAATGGCTAAGTGTTGAAGAAACATTTTCAAGACTCAAAGTAAAGAAGAATGAAGACCCTCAAGTGGAAGAAATCAAAGGATAACGCCAAGAGAGAAGATCGAGAACAATGTGAACGCGTCTACAAATGGAATCTTCTAGAAGGATGATGGTGAACATTATGGCGCATTTATTACCCCCACTCTCCTCTGTGGCGGTTTTTAGGGCAATATTATTTAGGGCTGAGGTGGCACGATTCTGGCCACTCTATTAATCGTAACCCTAGCCGTCTTTTGTGACTTGGCTAGCTATATAAAGGGGGAGTCCCCCTCATTTGTAACTCAGTAGAGATTAGATCAAGTTAGAATCAGAGTAGACATTGAGAGAGTATTAGAGCTAGATAGTGTAGCATTGAAGAGCATTTTGCATAATTTGGAGAAGAGAGAAAGTTTTCCCTTTGAAAACTTTTGAGGAAATTGTTGTGTAACACATTTTATGATAATAGATCTTTTCATTGATGATGGAATTCGTCTTGTCATGAAATGCTAGCAAGGTTTCTTCTTCCTTTCGTATCCAAGTAGCTTAATTTCATGCAAGTAGCTTACTTTGGTGTGTGGTGTTTTATTGAGATAGCTTCGCTTTATTCCATACCACTAGCGGCTTGTTGATGATAAGTCCGCCTTGCGTGGTCAACTGGACATTACCTTGAGTTTAACTTCGGTTGTGGTTTACATGCTTACATGCGTCGTTCTGATGGTGTATGTATGTTAAGTCATAATTTGAACATCTTTTGCTATTCCCCTTGAAGATTGCACCGATTTTACTGAAGCTGTCCGACGGAGGCTAGGTGAAATCTGGTTGAAGTCTATTGAAATGAACCCCCACATATCCTGCATTTAGAATAGAACATAAACTTCTTAGGCCCTACACCCCCTTTTAAATTCAGTTCATTTCCGGTTAGAATTAGGAAACTTGCGCTCACCTGCCAAATCATTTGAATCACACGAAAGCCCTTAGTCTACTGTTTGTTGTTAGCCGCCGAACAATTGTGTAAGTCCCCTTGAACATACCAGCAATATCACATCGAGCCAAACTGAGCCTATTCGCACTCAAGGAACCTTGGAGTTGAACGCACGAAATTTCTGGCAATCTTAGCGTGCGGAATACTTTGTTCAAGAGAGATAGAGCGTCCGTTGGGGACTTTATTCTGTGTTGGTGCGGTCTCAAAAACCACGTCAACAGAATTGGCGCTAGAAGGAGGGCGAGAGCTACAGCATACAATTGTGTTGAAGTAGAAAGGGTTTGAAATACACAAAAGTTCCATTGGAGAAGATTATCATGAGACAAGATGGTGTTCTTTCAGAATTGAAGAATCTCGCGCGCAGCCACTAAAAGAAGCAGTACATCCTGGATCGTATCACTTCATTTTCGCCAGACAAGTTGAAGAGGATCTTGAGGTCTACGCCCAGTTCATATAAAGATTTTGTGGAGTTAGAGCTACCTACGAGATCAAGGAAGAAGAAAGAAGTTCATTCAAGCAAAGAAGTCAAGTCAAGTGAAGAATTTTTATCAAACGAAGAAGTTCAGTCAAGCAAAGAAAGCGGAGAAGAAATTTCAAGTTTGTTCAGAACTCCACCTAGTGCTTCGAGGTTTGCTCAGCCGAAACAAGTTCAAGCTGTTGTTCAACAGCCAGCCCAAGTTATTGTGTATCAAAGGCGACTACCAGTTCAAGCAATGGCTCAACCAGGAGGTCAACCAGGAGGTCAGCAAGGAGGTCAACCCGCTCCAAACGGTGCTACATGGTTGGTTACCAACCCATCTCCGCTAGAGTTTCAAGACTACCATGAGATGCCAAAGAATCCTGAAAATTTTTGTCCTAAGTTCATTGCCAATGATGTTAACTACACGGCCGAGGACCATATCAAGATGTTTGAAGGTCACCTACGCAATAGGCAGATTGGGTATGCAGACGTGGCTTGCCGCCTATTCCCATATTCTTTGGGAGAAGAGGCTCATTTTTGGTTCATTCACCTACCAGTGGGGTCTATAAGGACATGGGAGCAGATGAAGGAGGCCTTCATCGGAAAGTTTGGTATACCAGCCACCCCTGTAGAGCTTTATCGTCAATTTGCAGAAGTGAGAAGACAAGACAAAGAGCCCATTCATGCATTCAACAATAGATTCCAAAAGGCCCTCAATAGGTTACGCACTCCTTATGTCATTGATGACGCTCGAGAAAGCTACTATTCAGCACTTGATCCTTTGACTGCAATGTTTGTAAGATCTCACCCTACTCCAGCAAATATAAATCAAGCTTACGCTAAAGCCATTGAAGTAAGTCAAGGTTTAGGACAAAATATAACTGGGCCCGTACTCTACACTGGCTTAGGTACGACAAACAATCAAGTGCCAATGTTCGGCTCAACATGGAATCAACAAGTTCCGGCATTAAATGCGATCCCACAGCCCGCTTATCAAGTGCAGGCGCCATCAAGTCAGTTAGTTCTCCATCCTGGGGTGCCTTTGTCCCAGACGCAAGTCACACAACCTGTTTATCTCCAGAACACAGTGCCACCAGTGAAAACTTCAGAGGAGAAAGATGAAATGAAAGATTTGATAGAACAAGTGAAGAGGCTGTCAGCTGAGGTGACTCACCTCAAAAGTCAAAATAATCAGACACAAGCTATGCCACGAAATTATCAGGCACACCAAGGTGCTAACCGAGGATATCAGCATAATCCTCCAAGTCATCAAGATACCCATCAAGGATATAGTTATGAAAACAGTCATGGGTATAGAAATAACAATCAAGGATTCCAGAGGAGGTCCTGGAATACTGGGCCCAACAACGGAGGTGTCCCGTCACCATTGGACAATCCGCCACCTCCTGAAAACCGTCCTGCAGATAGAATTTATATGGCCGAAACTACCTCGTCAGGATGGTGTAGGTTACATAACACGAACCAGCACTCTGAACTTCAGTGTCACGAATTCCAAGTTGTGGCTGGTATTCTCAAGAGTGAAACAAGAGATGCAGGGGTCACAGAAAATCCTCCAATTACAGGTTATGAATTAGTCCCAGCACCTAGATATGATCAGGCATTGATAATAGAAGATTGCAATTTTCTGCCTGAGTTTCAGAGTTACACGCCCCCACCAGTTAATCATCAATTTCCATCAGCTTCAGCAAACGCTCCCGTGGGGATGCCAGAGTTTCAAGTACCGTCAGAAGTTCACGCCACGTATGCATCACCGGAAGAGTCTCTTTATAGAGATGGTTATATCTTTCCGCCTCTCAACAACAGCGTCTTGGTGGAAGGAAGTAGGGAGGTACAAGCTTTTCAAACCACTAGAGGTGAAGCTCCTAAAGTGTATCAAAGGAATTATCATCAGAAAGAGCCACTTACATCATCAATACCTCCTAATAATTTTACAACTCCGCCACATCCCAACGCAAGCAATAATCCAGGTTTACCTAGAGATTCTCCAGAGTACAGGAGGCAGAGTGCGACGCAAGGCGGAAATGGACAACAAGTTATTCAGCAGCCAGTCCATCAAGCTGAGCAGAGACAAAAGGAAAGTCTTCCTAGAGAGGACGTGAAAAGACTTGGCTCTTATGTGTTAGAAGAATTCAAAAGGATGAAGGTTAGTCTCCCCTTACATGAGTTGATGAAGATTTCAGAGGTCAGAGATACAATTCTGAGAAGTGTGTACGAAACGCCCGTTGCAAGGAGTACGTCCCAAGAAGCAACCAGTGCACCAAGGAATCCTCCTGTTGTTACACAATCTCGTCCTGTACAGAATGCAAATATGGTAGAAGAAGTGCCTCACGCGCCATTTGACACTTGGGAAGCTCCGCAACAACCTCAAAATTTCGTAGGTATGGTACAGGGTTCTTCAAACGCTCCTGAAAAGTCATGGATCGAAGATAAAAAGAAACGGTTCAATATTCCTGCGGAGCAGAAGCAAAAACAAGAGCAAATGCAGAATCCAAGACAGGTTGTTCAAGACAATCAAATTTCAGTGGACAGAAAAGATGAGAAGAAGAATGCTTCAGTAGAAGAAAAGAGGAAGCCAGTCATATTTTATCAGGGGAAGGGTGAGCCAGCCCCATTTCTGGTTTCAGTCAGAATTTTTGGGAAGTTATTGCATAACTGTCTGATTGATTCCGGTGCATCAAGTAATGTCATGCCTTTGAAGGTATGTCAGGCGTTGGGTATAATCCCGCTCAAAACCAACAAGAAGGTGACTCAGCTGGATAAGACGGAAGTTCCAGTTGTAGGGGAATTAAATGGTATTCATATGCAGCTAGCGGCGGACCCCAGAATTCAGAGTCGCATCGACATATCAGTTGTGGATATACCAGATGGTTATGGCATGCTATTGAGCAGAGATTGGTCCAGAAAATTGAATGGATACATTGCGACTGACTTCTCCCACATGTGGTTGCCTTGGAAGGGAGTTCCAAATCAGATAAAAATTGAAAGTACACCGCGGCTCAAATTGATGATCACAGAGTGCGGCGAAAACAGTGATATCTTGTTCGTGGAAACTGATTTGGGTTCATACAAGCCTGTTAGGAAAGAAGTCCTCACGTTGCAAAGCTCGGAAGGAGAGAAGTTTTTAGAAAATACGCCTGCCTTCACCGGAGTGTTGATTGGAAATGATTCAAGTAGGAATGAGAATGAAGGGACTTTCAGAAATTCTGTGTTGAAAGATGTAAAGCAAGAGATAGAAAATGACCCCATCAAAGACTTATCGTTACCCATTTACGAAGCTTTCTATTCGGAGAACACAGGTGCCATGGGTAAGACCTCCTCAGAGCAAGTCCTGGAGGAAGAATGCGAAGAAGTCAATTGGGGAGAAGACCAGATTCAAACAAGGCTATCTCAGTTGACGCACTTGGAGGCGAAAGGAGATGAGGCTTTGGAAGGTATGGCTGAATATCAAAGGGTCATGAACAGATGGATCGACAAATCATGGTTGGACCCCGATCAAGCTTCTGAGATCCTGGGAAATGATGCATTTAGGTTACGAACAAGAACAGGAGGGGATATCCCATTGCTGGGTGATGGGAGATTTCTCAGGCATTATTTCCAACCCTAGGTTCTCCCCGAGAGCCTATTCTGTAATATAGTTAGATTAGGTTTGCTTCCCCGTTTGCTTTCTTGTTTGTTTTTGTTTTCTTTTCGGTTTGTCCCGTTTTGGTTTTGGTTTGTTGCCCTTTGGGTTTTTGGTTTGGCGTTTCCGTCCCTTGAGTTGTCCGCTCAAGTGGTTTTGGTTTGGAATGGGCAAGGATTTTAGGGTTTCCTGTTGCGATGAGGTGATGATGTTTTAACTTTCACAACATGGTTCCTTTCACTGGAATTTGCATAAATTTTTGAAAAGGACTAAGGTTGTTTTCCTCTTGTTATCATCCAGTTAGCGATTGAACTCGTCTCGGGAGGTTAACCCGCTATTGTGTCTTAACACATGAGTCTAAAGACCTTAAAAATCTTACCTATCTTCATTCTGAGTCATTTTGGTTTCTTGGGAAAGGTTTTGGCAGGTGATTTTTTACATCTTGCTTCAGCGCCACTACAATTCTCAAACCCATTGGAGGCTTCATTACCTGCCAGCCAATCGAGGAATTGACGGAGAAATCAAACGAAGAAAAAAGAAGGTGCTTAAAAGAAATATCTGAGAAGAAGACAGAAAAAAATGAGAAATGAAAAATGAAAGAAATATCATGAAATATTGGTTTTGGGAACATACGAGTAACTCCATCGGGGCTATAGACGCCCGACCGGCAGTGGAGCAATATTCGTGAGAATTGTAGCGACAACCTCGTCGGGGCTATAGACGCCTGACTGGCAGCGAGGCAATGTCCAGGATGCTTTTGAAGTTAAGATATTTATATAACCTGCCACGGCCGATTCTGGAAGTCGAGGTGGTTTAGAGATGGAACGAATGCACACACTCACAAGGTTTTAGATGAAAGTGTTTTGATCCAATATCGGATTCTTCTCCCCTTTTGAGTAAGTGTCTTTCCTGTATGATGGTTCGAGGAAGATTTAATCAAAGTTCAATTCTTAAAGTGTTTTTCAACACTTTCCCGTGGGGATGCCAGATGTTGTGACCTTTTTCACACATCGCCCCATTCAAGATGGGGACCCCTAATTTTTGCTCCATTCTGGTCTTTTTGGCTTTGGTTTTTGGTCTCTCTCTCCGTCTGTCTCTGTTCTATGGTCTACTTCCCGGGATTCCTCTGCCGTTGAGCTTAAAATGCAAAAATTCTGGCCAAGTCTGAAAATTAGGGTTTTGTCTTCCTGGTCAGTACAGGGGTCTAATAAAGTGAATAACTTGAAAATTGAGCTTAACATTGATGTTAGCATGTTCCAGCGCGCTCTCAGCAAATTTTTATCAGATTCCGAGGTACTTACTATTTTAGTAAGTGTGGAAATTCCGGTGCAATTTATCGTCATGGAGGATTCCGACATCACACAAAGATCTCGTGAGTACATCGCATCGCTTGCATGCCAAATTTGAGCAAAAATCGGATAACTTACTATTTTTAGCAACCGGCTCCTAAGATGAATTTCGTGGTCCGTGATGCGCAGGATTTTCTTGCATGTCCGATATTCCCTTCCGGTTTTTCGAGACCTTTGTGCAACGCATATATAACATGCAAGTCAAATGACCACTTTCGTGATTCAAAATTCGGCGGCTATTTTAGGGTTCAGATGTCGAAATTTCTTTGCATTGCCCGGGTGATTCCCCGATGGGTTTTTCGAGACCTACGCGATGGTGTGACATGCAAACAAGGATTTTCACTCAGTAAGGAACTTGCTATTTTTAGCAGGGGTGTCCCGGCAGCCGCCACCCATCAGTTCAGAATCACGAGCTGATCGCAGTGTCGCGGAAACGAGAGCAAACGGAGATCTTTTGATACACATGCAATACAGATTAGGGTTTCCAGCTTCGGAGCCTAAAAATAGGCATCAAAAGTCAAAATCTCCGAAATCCAATGTAAACCATTGCGATCAGCATTCTTCAGGCTATCTGCCGGTGAAATTTCAAGTCGATCGGAGCACTTACTATTTATAGTAAGTCAATTTGGAAACATGCTAAAAATAGTAAATCAGCTGCATGCGTCGATCCCGGCAGTAAGGTCACGTGGTGAGGAGCGCCTCATTCAAATTTCATTCAAATCGGAGCTGTGGAGGTACCAGAAACGAGAGGTTACTATAAATAGCGAAACACTTCTCACAATGTGCTATTTTTAGTAAGTCAGCTTAAAATGGCAATGTCAACAGGCTAACCAGGTCATGAAGGTCCAGTGGTCAAAATTTCAAGTCATTCCGGGCCTCAGAGATGCAAAATCAGAGGATTCACTATAAATAGCAGGGGCATGCACGCTGGCAGAGGAAGGTAAAAAAAATGTTTAAGTCTGGAGTTTCATCCTTCACTTCCTTGAAAATGCGCCCATCTCAGCTGGAGGTCATGAAATTTCTCTAAGTGTTGAACTTCGTCCTGTTCAGGGGGCAAAATGCGCCCAAAGCTGGAATGGTCAAAGAAAAGTCAACACCCTTCATCCTGTTGGCAAGGCAAAATGCGCCCACTCTAAGAGGTTGATAAAAAAAAATTTTAAGGCATGGAGATATCCTCCACCACCCTCCATTTGCGCCCATCCCTCTCATGTAGCAAATGCGCCCAACAAGAAGTCAAGGCTGGCCGTTGGAAATGTGTCATCCTCCACACATGCTGAAATGCGCCCTCCTCATCAGCAAGTTGCTAAAAAATTTCTAAGTATAAGTTTCATCCAGCAAGGGGTATGAAATGCGCCCAAAGGAGAGAGGGGGTCAAAGCAAAGTCAACCTTTTTCTATCCTCCTCCACATAAGAAATGCGCCCAAAGCTGCCAAGTGAAGACAAAATAAGTAAGGCAAGGTGGCGTTGCATGTGTTCATCCACCTCCATAGGAAGAATGCGCCAAGTTTTATCCTTCACAAGGCATCAAATGCGCCCAAAAGCTGCATGTGAAGACAAACGTGTAGAAGCTGGTCAAAGAGTCAAAGGCGTTGGAAGAAGTCTCATCCTCCAGCACATGCAAAATGCGCTCATCCTCCTCTATGCCTCAAATGCGCCCATGTTTGAAGTGTAAGTGGTAAATAAAAGTGGTGAATAAGGCGAAAATGTTACCCAAACATGGTGAAAGGTGGTAAAAGCTTGGGCGTTATCCTCCTTCATGGCCAAAATGCGCCCAAGGTGGTGGGCCTTAGATAATTTTGCTAGGCGTGATTTCTCCAAGAGTGTTGGACGCCTAAAGTGATGTGTGTTGGAAAGATGATGGAAATAAATTGTTAAGGCGTAGTTTTAAAATTCTTCTAAGTATGCTAGGCGCCTAAAATGATTTCAGAATTTCTCTAAGGCGTGGGAATATTTTCCTAAGTGTGGAGTGAAATGCAAGTGGCAAGTAAAGATAAAATGTGCAAGGCGTGCCGAGAATGTAAAATTTCTTCTGAATGAAGCAAAATAAAAATTTCTCCACCACGGGCAGAGTGATTGAGGAGTGAATAAAATTTTCTAAGGGAAAATTTTCGAGATGATTCAAGAAAATTTCTAAGGCACAAAATATTTTCTCTCTTGGAGAAAAATGCCTAAGTCTGGAGAGGTGGTGAAGTGTTAGAAAATTTTTCCTGAAGCGTGAACGGAGTCGCCTGGGGTGAAGTCAGAAAATGCCAGCTATACAGAATTGTTAAAATTTTTCCAAGTCAGAGCAAAATTCTCGGAGGGGATCAAAGAACGAGAATAAATTTGAAAGAATATTTTCTAAGGTTCAAAATTCAAGGAAATTAAATGAACCCGTTCGTTGGGGACCCATGGGTTCGATGCGTTCTGGAGAAAATTTTCTTCTGGGTATCGAAGATTATCGATGAGGAGTTGATTTTAAGGTCTTCCACAGCTTGTCGAGAATTTTGGGATGAAGATTTTAAGTGGGCACCAGGTTGATGAATTTTCCTAAGGGAAAATTTGAAAATTTTCTAAGGCAAGGAATAAAATTTGTTTTCAAGATAAAAATTCGCCTTGGCAAATGAATTTGAAAGTGATCGCCTAGATGATTTCTGATCGAATTCCTGATGAAGGAATTTCTTCTCAAGCCAGAGTTAAATGAAATATCAGAGTGAAGTACACCAGGCAGAATACAAGATGGGTTGAAAATTTGGCTAAGGCATCTTGTAGAGGCATGAACTTGAACGCAAAGTTGGCGATGAACGCTTGAAGGATGGAGCGTGAAACCCTGGTAAGTAAGTTAAGCCTACATTATGAAGTGTTCTAATGCTTCTCTCCTTGCTTGTTTTGCAGGAGGAACGTCGGGATCAAGTGGTGATGACTTGAAGTGGAAGCACGATGAAGATGAGTTTCAATCTCGAAGGAGGAAAATTTGCAAGAAAATGGCTAAGTGTTGAAGAAACATTTTCAAGACTCAAAGTAAAGAAGAATGAAGACCCTCAAGTGGAAGAAATCAAAGGATAACGCCAAGAGAGAAGATCGAGAACAATGTGAACGCGTCTACAAATGGAATCTTCTAGAAGGATGATGGTGAACATTATGGCGCATTTATTACCCCACTCTCCTCTGTGGCGGTTTTTAGGGCAATATTATTTAGGGCTGAGGTGGCACGATTCTGGCCACTCTATTAATTGTAACCCTAGCCGTCTTTTGTGACTTGGCTAGCTATATAAAGGGGGAGTCCCCCTCATTTGTAACTCAGTAGAGATTAGATCAAGTTAGAATCAGAGTAGACATTGAGAGAGTATTAGAGCTAGATAGTGTAGCATTGTAGAGCATTTTGCATAATTTGGAGAAGAGAGAAAGTTTTCCCTTTGAAAACTTTTGAGGAAATTGTTGTGTAACACATTTTATGATAATAGATCTTTTCATTGATGATGGAATTCGTCTTGTCATGAAATGCTAGCAAGGTTTCTTCTTCCTTTCGTATCCAAGTAGCTTAATTTCATGCAAGTAGCTTACTTTGATGTGTGGTGTTTTATTGAGATAGCTTCGCTTTATTCCATACCACTAGCGGCTTGTTGATGATAAGTCCGCCTTGCGTGGTCAACTGGACATTACCTTGAGTTTAACTTCGGTTGTGGTTTACATGCTTACATGCGTCGTTCTGATGGTGTATGTATGTTAAGTCATAATTTGAACATCTTTTGCTATTCCCCTTGAAGATTGCACCGATTTTACTGAAGCTGTCCGACGGAGGCTAGGTGAAATCTGGTTGAAGTCTATTGAAATGAACCCCCACATATCCTGCATTTAGAATAGAAATGTTAGTTTCTTAGGCCCTAAACCCCTTTACTTTCCGCACATTTCCGGTTAGAATTAGGAAACTTGCGCTCACCTGCCAAATCATTTGAATCACACGAAAGCCCTTAGTCTACTGTTTGTTGTTAGCCGCCGAACAATTGTGTAAGTCCCCTTGAACATACCAGCAATATCACATCGAGCCAAACTGAGCCTATTCGCACTCAAGGAACCTTGGAGTTGAACGCACGAACTTTCTGGCAATCTTAGCGTGCGGAATACTTTGATCAAGAGAGAATAGGGAAGCCATTGGCAATTTTTATTCCTGCGGTTGGTGCGGCCCCAAAACCACGCCAACACCTGCTAAAAATAGAAAACGGCCGGAAAAGTGACTGACCGGCTACCGGATGATCTTGCATGTCATACTGCCCGAAAAATCTTGAAAAACCCAGAAAAACCCAGAAAAATTTCCAACATGCAAGCACCGGCTAAAAATAGTGCCAAAAGGATCGGCCTGCATGTTACATCGCTGTGGAAGCTCTTTGAAAACCTGTAAGGAATATAGCGACATGCTACTGAAAAATTCTGCGATCTGAACCCTGAAATTTGTCCCAGAAGCTGGACTGCTAAAAATAGAAAGTTGTCTGTTTCAGCTCAAATTTTGCATGCGAGTAGCCTGATGTGCTCTGAATGCCGTGTGACTATTGGAATCTCAAAAATGCTGACGAATTGCCCTGAATTTCACACTTACTAAAAATAGTAAGTACCTCAGAATCAGATAAAAACTTGTTGAGAGCCTGCTGGAAGCACACTGACAACAACGTTAAACTCAATTTTCAATTTACTCACTTCGTTGAATTCAAATTGGCATGAAGGAATCAAACCCTAATTTCTAGACTTGGTCAAATTTCATGTTAAAGCTCACAAATGGGCACATCCCGGAAAGGTAGACAGAACGAGAGAGAGATAACAGCAAAAACAAACCAACATCAAACCAAAAGCAAAGCCAAAATTAGGGGGTCCCCATTTGCAATGGGGCGATGTGTGAAAAAGGTCACAACATTAGCCCCAACCTGAATAAATGTTCCTGAACATTTCAAAGACAAAACCCATTCCATACTCAGAACCCTTGGAGAATTCTTTCAAACCCATCAACTGACTAAGGGATATACTTAAAAGGGAAGAGGAATCCTAAATTGGATCAAGGCACCTCATCTTTTGATTACAAGTGTGTGCATATGCGTTTGTCCTGACTCAAAAGATCATTGAAGCTCCTAGAATCCGTCCCAGCAAGTTAAATAAATATCTTAACTTCAAAAGCATCCTGGACATTGCCTCGCTGCTGGTCAGGCGTCCATAGCCCCGACGAGGTTGTCGCTACAATTCTCACGAATATTGCTCCACTGCCAGCCGGGCGTCCATAGCCCCGGTGGAGTTACTCGTATGTTCCCAAAACCAATATTTCATAATTTTTCATTTTCACTTTTCATTTTCTTTCTTTCTATTTCAGATATTTCTTTTAAGCACATTTTCTTTTCTCCGTTTGATTTCTCCGTCAATTCCTTAATTGGCTGGCAGGCAATGAAGCCTCCAATGGGTTTGAGAATTGTAGTGGTGCTGAAGCAAGATGTAAGATTTTCACTCGCCAAGACTTCTCCTAGGAAACCTCAATGACTTAGAGCAATTAATCATGTGTGTGAAATATAGCAATCGTGAGACTTGGTGTCAAGACACAATAGATGATTCCCTTCCGAGTCAAGTACAAATCCTAACCAAATGATAAGACTTGAAAGCATAACCTCAGATCCTAAAGCACTTCCTGGATGATTATCTAAGAAATGGACTAACATTATATCAACATTGTACTGGAGTGTGGTGGGAACAACACAACACCCCGCTCACAAATGGGATCCCCTTTTATTGAAAGCAACAACCAAACTATGAAAGCAAGACAACTAATCTAAACAAAAACAAAAATTTTAAGCGAACAACAATCAAAAGACCTAAGTACATACAACTCCTAGCATGATTTCTTAGGATGTTCAGTAATAGCAAAGCAGTAGTAATAGTGCGAAGCTTTACAAACTTATCTTTAAACTCAGAAAAATATTCTTTTACAATACAAATCTCAAACTCAAGCAAAACTTCAGGAAAGATTAGCAATTGAGGCAACTCATCCGGACCATGATCAATCCATAAACAAGTTTTCTTTTCTAAATCTCCATAATCAAAATGATATTCCTTGTAATCAACAGCGGGGAAAGATACAACCTGGTGATCTTCATTCGTTGGCATGCATTCTTGCCTGTCATCCATTGCTTCATCAGGAGGCCGAAGTTGATGGTGAACCATACCTCTCGCATCTAAAAGGTGGAGATGATCCAGACTGGGAGGAGTGGGGCAGGAAATCAATTCAAGAGGGCATTTGGAAATTTGGATCATTTCATTCATTGGCTCTTTCTGAATCCCTAACAATGAATCAAGCCCCAACCTGAATTGTTCTTCATTTTCTATCTCTTGATTAGGCAGCATTTCATTTGTCTCAATCTCATCAAGCAATTCTTCCATGATCGTGAATAATGGATCAAGTGCTGATGCAAAATGCATTTCATATTCTGCCTCCATCTTGGTAGCCCATTGATCGTCAAACACATCATCTTGCCTTAAACTGCCTACCATTTCTTCCATCTTGTTCATGCATAACTGAACCTTTTCATCAAGGGGCGTCCCTTCTTGAAGTGTATTAGAATCACTTCCCTCTTCACGTTCTCCTCCTCGAGTGAATAAATCTTTCACATCATCTCTACTTTGAGCTAAGTCCTTTGTTCTTGGTTCTTGATGATCTTCAATAACCTGTAATCTTGTACATTCATTCACTTCTATATGCTGACAACTGCCTTGAGTGTTTCCTCTCGCTTGGATGTATCCCATCGCATCTTTGATCTTTGCTCCAATAACCTCTTGTTCTAGTGTGATGTAGGAACAATCTTCATCCGCTTGCTCCCTAAGCTCAATCACATCATCCTGTTGTGGCTCATTCTCCTTCTTGTTGGGTGATGTTGAAGTACATTCTTCATTTGGTGCTAAAAATGTTTGTGTGGCATATTGAATCCATCCTTTATCTTTGAAGAGTCCATATGGTAGCACTGGTAATCCGAGGCGACTTCTAGCGAAGTTGATGGCTAGTTCACATGTTGTGCAAGTGAACTCTGGATGGGGTGCGTTGTGAATCCGGCACCAACGAGGGAGCAAAACACCTTTCAAGCAAACATTGCCAAGTTCCAATTGACCTTGGATCCTAAGTATGAATCTTGCGAAAGCCTCATTCACAACTTCTGGAAGGCTATAATCATCAGGTTCCACATCCAATACTCCTGGCTTGGGAACATCCCAAAAGAAAATTTTTTCTTGGAGAACAAGCTCTATCCTTGAGAGGAATGTTAAGCAACTGATTTCTCCGTGCTGGAAGGTCTCATGAATTCGGCATCTTCCTAGCAAAGCAAACTTAGACAGATTCTCGGGCCATAGCTGTGCATTCAATCTTTCATGAATTTGAGCAATATCCACAAGACTGCCTTGAGGGCAAGAAATATGCCCATCCATTGAGAAATCTCTTTTTTGATATTCCATTTTTTGATTTTTTTGAATTTTTCAACTTTTCACTTTTTTGGGATTTTTTGACATAAGAGAAATCAAACATATCTCCAAATTGAAACTTCAAAGCTCATACTGGTTCCTTCCAGCCTCTGGAACAATTCAATGCTCGCCCTCCTTCTAGCGCCAATTCTCTGTTGATGTGTTTTTCGTGACCGCACCAACGCAGAATAAAGTTGCCAACGGCTTCCCTATTCTCTCTTGATCAAAGTATTCCGCATGCTAAGATTGCAAGAAATTTCATGCGTTCAACTCCAAGGTTCCTTCAGTGCGAATAGGCTCAGTTGGCTCGATGTGATTTGTTGGTATTTCAAGGGGACTTACGGAATTGTTCAACAGTGGAGAAAGGAATTCAAATGCTCGAAAGATTTGTCTATGAAGTTCGGGTTTCCTATTCTAACCGGAAAGTACTGAATGAAATGGGGTAAGGTTAAGAAGATTCTAATCTACTCTAAGGCGTGAGATATGGGGCTCAACTTCAGCAAACTTCTAACCGGACTTCGCTTTGCCTCACATCGGACAGCTTCCACGGAGTCGGTGCAATCTTCTAGGGAGATGACTAAAGATGTTCAAACCGCCACTTGACATAAAGATACCATCACAACGACGCATACCATTATTCAAACTGTGATTGAAGTTAAGTACATGATATTCCAGTTGACCACACAAGGCGCATTCACCATCAGCAAATACACTAGTGGTATGGATAGACGAAGTTGCTTAGATCAAACACCACATTCCACAATTAACATCTACTTGCAAGAAATGAAATTTATTCTACTTTATGCTACTTGAATCAGAAGGACGAAGAAACCTTGCTAGCTACTCACAACAAAAGACGAAATTCATCATCAATGAAAATTCTTTTTTATTGGGAGAGTGTTCACAACAATTTCTTACAAAGTTTTAAGGAAAAACTTTCCTTCTTCTTCAACTACTCTATCAATCTATACTAAGCTACTTCTAATTTGTCTCTCTACTTCGACTTCTACTCTAATTCTACTGTCTAATGAATTGTCTACTGAAGGTACAAATGAGGGGGACTCCCCCTTTATATAGCTAGCCAAGTCCCAAAAGACGGCTAGGGTTACAATTGGTTGGATGCCCCAGATCGTGCCACCTCATCCCTAAACATGATTTGCCCTAAAAACCGCCACAAAAGAGAGTGGGGTAATAAATGCGCCATAATGTCCACCATCATCCTTCTAGAAGATTCCATTTGTAGATGCGTTCACATTATTCTCGATCTTCTTCTTGACCTTTGCTCTTCACTTAGCCAATTTCTTGCAACTTTTTCTTCCTTCGAGATTGAAACTCGTAACTTTATCTTCCTCCAAAGGTTGTGATATCATCGTGCTTCACCACTTCCAGACATCGTGCTCTGGCCTCGACATTCCTCCTGCAAAACAAGCAAGGAGAAGAGCATTAGAACACATCATAATACAAATTCACCTTACTTACCTGATTTTCATGCTTTGATCTTCAAGGGCTCATCGTTTTTCCCTGGCCAACTTCGCGTTCAAATTCCTCATGCCTTAGCCAAATTTTCAACCCATCCCGCATTCTGCCTAGCGCTCTTTACTTTGATATTTCATTCAACTCTGGCTTGAGAAGAAATTCTTTCATCAAGAATTTGATCAAAAATCATCTAGGCGATCACTTTCAAATTCATCCGCCGAGGTATTTTATCTTCGACAACACCATTTATTCCTTGCCTTAGAAAAATTTCAAATTTCACTTAGGAAATTCATCAACCTGGCGCCCATCAAAAATATTCACCCTGAAGGCCTCGACAAAGTGTAGAAGATTTTAAAATCCCTTCCTCATCAACAATCTTTAATACCCAGAAGAAAATTTCTCTCAGAATGCGTCGAATCCATGGGTACCCAACGAACGGGTTCATTTAATTTTTTGAATTTTTGAACCTTAGAAAAAATGATTTTCATCAAATTTAATCCATTTCTTTAATTCTAGGCGCATTTTCTTGCTCTGACTTGGAGAAAAGTTTTAACTACCCCGTGAAGCTGGCATTCACTGACTTCATCACTGGCAACTTCATCGAAATTTCCATACTTCGAAGTCCAAGCGTGATTTTTCTATAGAGGTGGAATTTTGCCGACACTTAGAAAAATATTTAAATTCCATCACTAACTTGGGCGCATTTAAGCTTTGTCCTACCACTGGCAAACACTCAGAAAATATTTTTGGCGTCCTTTTCATCTGGGGCGCATCTAGAGGTAGCTACCTCCATTTTGTGAAACTTTGAAAATTTTCAAGCACTTCTCTTCAAGGTAGGGCGCATTTGGGGAGTTAGACTTCAAATCTCCACGTTTAGAATATTCTCTAGCTCTCCACAAGTTGAGGCGTATATCACAGGGGGCCCACTTAAACTTTGTATGACTTAAAGATTTCTTAACAGCCTTCTCAAATAGCTAAGGCGCATGCATAGGGTCAAACTTCAAATATAGAACACTTCCTCCAAAAGTCAAGGCGCATGGGATGGGGCCCACTTAAATTTAGGACGCCTTGATTCTTTGTCTTCATGCATGCATGTATTCTTGTCTTCAATTGGACGTATTTTGTCCTTTTCCTCCTTTGCATGCATTTGCCTTGATTTTGTCATCATATGTCTTGCATGCATCTTAGGCGCATATGGGTGTGCCTACTTCAAATTTATAACACTTAGAATATTTTCTAAGTCTTTATGCAAGTCAAAGGCGCATATCCACCCCAGAGGTTCCACTTCCGAACACTTGATAAAATTTTGTTCTTTAAGCTCTTAGGCGAAAATCAATGGTCAAGCTTCCAATTTGACCTTCTTAGCTATTTTTCAATTCTTGACCTTCTCATCTTTTGGGCGCATTTGGCAGGGGAGCATCAAATTTTCCATACTTAGAAGATTTTGACTCATTTTCAAAGTGGGTGCATTTTACCCATGGAGCTCCCAGTTTAACTTGCCTTTGGAGTTTCTTACCTTGGAAAATTTTCAAAATATCCACTCCCAGCTCTAGGCGCAATTGGAATGATCTCCTTTCAATCTTCACTTTTTAGAAATTTTTACTCCTCTACTTTAATTTAGGCGCACCTACCACCTTGAGGTTTCATTTTATCAACACTTCAAAAATTTTTACGCCTTGGTAGAATCTCCACTCCTCCAGCAGCTTGGGCGCATTTAACATATTGAACTTTCATGTAGAGCTTTTAATTTGAAGTGGAGCGCGTTTTGGAGTAGGCACCTTCAGCTCCCATGCCTTAGAATATTTTTTTAAGTTCCCTCCCTTAAGGCGCAAATCATGGGGTCTTCTTTCAATTTAAACTTTCACACTTAAATTCCCTTCCAGCTCACCCTTCCAGTCAAAGGCGCAAATGGCAGGTGGAACTTCCAATTTTGACCCTTAGAAAATTTTATGCATCTCCTCTCAAGTAGGGCGCATTTAATAGGGTCAACTTCCATTTTTCACTCGCCTTAGAAACTTTTCACTAGCTCATCCAAGTTGGGCGCATTTTGATGGGGGAGCTTCTAGTTGGTGACGCCTTAGAAACTTTCCTTCTTCTTTCTTGCCAAGGGCGCACTTAGGGGGGCCTATTGCCATTTGAGGGCGCATTTTGTGCCTTGAGGTTCCATTTCCTTATGCCTTAGGCATTTTCTTCAACACTTTCCCTATGGGCGCATTTGACAAGGTGTATTTCCATTTTACAACACTTAGAAAGTTTTCAAGCTCCACTCACAAGATGGGCGCATTTGGACCCTGAAGCTTCCAATTTGTATGACTTAGAAAATTTCAATACTCCTACCAGCTTGAGGGCGCATTTAGGAGGGTGAACTTCCATTCTTCAAACACTTCAAGATTTTGATCTGTCTTTGGCCTTTTAAAGCAAGCTTTTGATGCTGGACTTGAAAATTTATCAATTTCAATGAATTTTATGCCATTTGTCAAATTTAGAGTGACTTGATCGTGCTTGCCCTAATTTGCTATTTTTAGAAAGTTCTTCAAATTTCGTGCTTTGAATTGACTTTTGACTTTGAAGAGCCTGATTTTGCTTTGTGTTGACTCTCGGAACGTGACTGAGCTGTCAGAGCCTGATGTTTGTCTGCACCTGCTATTTTTAGCAACCTGCTAAAAATAGCAACTGCTCAGAAAGTCTTCAAATCTTGCGTGTTGATTGCTTGAAGGGTATTGATCGTGACTGAACGCCGCTTCTACATGGTTGTCCTGTTCTGCCCTTGATTTTAGGAAACCCTAATTTCTCAGTCTTGGCCTGCTAAAAATAGCAATTATCTGATTTCTCATTCTCTACAACTCCGTTTGTCTCAAAATTTGTACCAAGGATTCCTCATCACATGTTTGACTCATACCCATTGGGATCTGGTGCTGACCTGACATTTATGGCTGCTTCTGAAGTGACTTACTATTTATAGTAAGTGCTCGTTTCTGAGACTTCCTTAGCTCCGTTTGACCTGAAATTTGGACAGTATGTTCCTTGTTGGTGAATTTGCCTGCCTATGCCGATGCCTGAGGCTGACTTTCTATTTATAGCTTGCGCCGAGAATATCTAAAAATAGCAAGTTCTCCGATTGCCTTCAAATTTTGCTAGCAGACTCTCTGAAAGATGCCGATCATGATGGATACCTTAGTTTTGAACATTTTGACCTCTGATTCCTCATTTTTAGTGCTGAAGCTCGAAACCCTAATTTCGTGCATGTTGCTCAGATGAGCTCTGTTTGACCTCGTTTCAGTTGCATGCTGGTCAGTTTGCAGTTCCGAAGTGCTGAGTGGCTGCCCAAGTGATACCTGCTAAAAATAGAAAGTGGCCAAAAAAGTGACTGACCGACTGCCGGATGATTTCGCATGTCATATTGCCCGAAAAATCTTGAAAAACCCAGAAAAACCCAGAAAAATCTCCAACATGCAAGCACCGGCTAAAAATAGTAAGTTCCTGAAAAGTGGTCAGTTCCATTTGCATGTTACATCGTTGCGAAGCTCTTGGAAAACCCAGAAGGAATATGCCGACATGCGCTGAAAACATCTGCATGCAAACCCTAATATCGGCCTCCAAAGGCCGAATGCTGAAAGTCATCGTCATGCTTTGCATGTCATATCACCGCAAAGGTCCCGAAAAACCCAGAAGGAATCTCCGGACATGCATCAGAAAATGTAACATCTAGACCTCGAAAATTGCCTCTGAAGGTGGAACTGCTAAAAATAGCAAGTTGTTCGTTTTAGTTCAAATTTAACCTGTGAATAGCCTGATGTGCTCTGGACGCAGTGTGACTGTCAGAATCTCAAATATGCTGAAGGATTGCCTGTAATTGCACACTTACTAAAAATAGTAAGTAGTCAGAATCGATGAAATTTCTGTAGAAACCTGCTGGAAGCATACTAACAACAGTGTTAGTCCCAATTTTCAATTTATTCACCTCATTTGACTTCAAATTGGCTGGAAAATTCAAAACCCTAATTTTTCGGACTTGGCCAAAATTTCAAGCTTAAACCTCAATGACGGGCACAATCCCGGAAAGACAGACAGTAGAAAAGAGACACAACGACAAAACGAACGAAAAGCAAAGCCAAAATTAGGGGGTCCCCATTTGCAATGGGGCGATGTGTGAAAAACGTCACAACAGTTCTCAACACATGACTTGATTTAGGAAATTCCTATATGCCTCATCAAAAATCCTAGCAAGATTCACATCAATATTAGGATTGGATATATTTATTTACAAAGTATTCAAGACATCTATTGAGAAATTTTTTAGGTAACTCCTCATGGCTTGTCACAATTATAATAAAATCTACAATTTATAAATCATAGATATTTTCATAAATAGCTCCAAAGAAAATAGTCATTTATACAAGTAGACAATTGATCGATAAGTAGTATGCCACTTTGCAGTCTCAATACATTGGTAATTATTAATCATTGAAATAATTGGATTGATCTCCTAATCCCTTGGGACAAGGGATTATCTAGATCATAAGTGAATTAGTGAGATCTCAAATATATGGAGACAGTGAAGTTCTTGAACTCGATGAAATGTAGTTATTCAAGAATTCTTAAATTTTCTTACGATATGCCATTTACAATGGTGTTGCTATGATTTTAATTACTTGGAGTATTATTAATTTTTATTATTTTGGGCTAGTAATTGGAGATGAGTTGGCTATGTTGCATATTTCTCAATACTCCCCAATTCTTTCACTTTTTTTGAATCTACATGACCGTGCTTTGATTTGGGTCTCAAGTGATATACTTTATTTTCCTTTGCATTTGTTCAAATCCATGTTGATAACCTATTTGAGGGATTTTTTTTTGGCTTGTGAACTCCCTTGGCCTTTCCTCCACATTCATGTTATTCATACAATTTCCCTATTTTTTTTTTCATTTTTCCATGGGTTCCTATGTGTTACATTTTGAATAAATTAGTCCCTTTGAAATCCTTACACCTTCTTTAGTTTTATTTTAATGTTGAAGGATTTAACTTTAGTCTCTTGCACACTGTCAAGTTCTGGCAAGAGTTTGTTTGTCACCACTAGGATGAAACATGTAAACATAGGGGTGAGAAACTTTGCTTTTATTTCTTAATCATTTTCCATTAATCTCAATTTGTTTTGCAATACTATTGGTTTAGGTTGTAACTAAACTAGTTTTGATTTATACTTGCACTTTATGCTATCTCAATGTTAACTTATGATATTAGTCCCTAGGCACTTAAATAATCTTTTTACAACACAAATGTGATTTTTTTCATGTTAGTAGATGATGTGACCGAATTGACCAGTATTTCATAAATTCCCATGCATTCAAGATTGTAATTCAAACCAATTCTATAAGATTGTTGGTGTTTGCCTTATTTTTGTCAAACTTGTACACTTTTTTAATTTTCTTATGTTGATAAAGATCATCAATTTTCATATTATTATGTTAATTTTTGTGTGAAATTATCATCATCAATCACTCCATGGCTCTATAGGCTCAAGGTGGCTATGTGAGTTGAGTTGATTGGAGACACATCTATAATTTAGCTTTGAAAACCTAACCTTTAAAATAACTTATAAAGAAAGCATTAAAGTTAGGCTGTGTTATTATTTTAATAACTAGGGCTTAAAGGGTGAGTGAACTACCCATTGCTTTATTCTTTGACCGTTTATCTTGACACCATAGAATGATAGTGAGGGAATTTATGATCATTGAAGGTGTCATTGGATTTAACAATGTTAAAAGGGAAATGCTAAAAGAATTAGATTTATTTCTTAATAATCTATTTAATTATATATTTTGGAATAATAAATTGTTTTAGCCATTTTTTAAGCAAAGTAGAGCATTAAACAAAACATTAATTGAGAGTTTAGGTTGATACACACGTTGTGAAATCAATGAATGTGACTCATTGAAATAGCTAGTGGAGGGAACTTTGGCACCTTTTCAATGCCTTGAATCCATAGATTTTGAAATGAAACCCCGTACATCATTGATTTTTGATAGAGTTTAATTGATAAAGAGATAGTAAAATGTTTCCACATCTATATTGAAATGTTTATTGAAGTAGGTTTTGTTTTCTTTGTGAATACATTGGGTATTAATTGAGGAAAGGTATATCTTAAACCATGTGTCACTTTAGGACTAAAATGATATTATTAAATCATTAATGGATTGACACAACCATAGAAACCTTGACCATCCAATGTAAAGACCCTTGACAATTTTTCCTTGAAATTCTCAACTCAATTGGTTTGGCATTTCGTCAAACACTTGTCTTGTAATCTTCTTTCAGCAAGTAGATGATTTTTCTTCTAACTTTTTCTTAAATGATGGCAAAGGCATGCATGAATAGACTGTAACCAGCTACTAAAAGTTGCAATTGACTGAAAATACAATGAAGAATTGTCTCTACAAGACTTGCAGCAAGATACTACTATTCAAATGCTCAACTTGATATGAAATGCAAGCTGCTATACTTCAATTCTGATAACACTCTCAAGTGCAATAGCTGAGATGAAATGCAAGATTAATTCTGATTTTTCAAGACTCTACAATGACTGAGATGGAGATGCATCTATGATTTCATTATAATGAGCTAGTACAGCCAATAGACATTTTTTACAAACAGTTAACATGCAAACTCCATATCATATATTGGACTGTAATGTTGAAACTCAAAATGATTACAACGATTTGCAAATGTCTCTTCCACTACTGAATACTTTAATCATCATCATGGTGCAATTACAACAAGACTACAATTATAATAATGCTGGTCTCAGCTGCTGCAAATCGTTTCATTTACAATAATGGACTCATCCATACATGCAGAAGCTCCAGATCTCTAACAACAAACTTAATGTTCAATTCCCTGACTCTACACTTCAACTCAGACCTGGAGACTAATTGGAAATACAAACAAGGTATATTAAAACCAGTATCAAGAGAACTATGATAAATATTCAGACCTGGAGATACGCGCAGCCATAGATAGAATGTCTAGAATCTCCAATAAGAACATGTTCAGCAGATAGAAGCTCCAACTCTAGGCAGATTAAATTCCAATTGACTCTTCTTTGCTGTCTCCAAGGTTGCTTATTCAGATTTGTCTTAAGCGAAGTGGCGTCCTTAATCAAATAGCAATTGGAAGCAGCACCCTTGGCTAACGTCCCTCTTCAAATTCTCATGTTTCACTCACCCGCATAGCCGTCCATCCACAATATCAACTCTTCCATAGGAAATAAACCCTATACCATATTTCCACTATCTCTTAAAGGTAATTCATTAGCTCAACAAGTGGGGCCCGATTCCTTAATATGCCATAGTTGACACGTTATGGAGATAGACTTGTCTTATTATAAGTTCGGCAGAGTGGGGAACCATGATTTCTTTCAATTAAATCTCAAAGCAGGCAACTAAGCAGCTCCCGCAACTTTACAAAATAGAATCCTGACAATGCTACCAATCCTTGTCTTATCTGCAATGAGCTGGCAGACAAAGTCAATATGTAATTCCAAAATCTTCTTCTGTCGGTTGTGTATGTAAGTAATATCTGAATTGCAAATAACACCTTATTGTTCCAGGTGGCGCCGCTCCTCAAGAAGCCCAATATTTATTTTTGGAACCGCTAATCCCAGATAAAGATTGAACATCCTCCAGCAATATTAAATAAATAGTGGCAATATTTTTTGTCTCCTTATAGTTCGATTTGAGGAGATGTAAATATAAAAAATCAACCAATGTAAATTTCATATCAAGCTGAATACCTGAATGTTGGAGTACAGGTAACACTGAGAGGGGTGGGGTGAATTAGTGTTTTAATAACCAAATTCAAATTCAATTGTTTTTCAAAACACAAAACTTCTTTATAATCATGAAAAATTTAGTTTCAAAAATGTACTCAAATGTGACAGCCAATATCAGATCTTTAAACCACATGAAAAACTTAAAAGAGGCATAACACAAAAGAACCATAACACAGTATTCTCATAAGTGGAAAACCCTAATAGGGATAAAAAACCACTCGGGAAAAATTGCCTCATTGGTTTAATTAAATCCACTGATTACAGAGCCTCACTAGCTACTTTTTGTGCCTCACTGGCAAAGGAACCTCACTAGTTACAACCTCATTGGAAAAATAAGAAACTGTATGCCTCATTGAAAAACTATCTACCTCTTTGGAAACCTTACCAATCTTCAGAAGGAATAAGTAAAATCAGAGGGTTACTCTATTTCCTTACTGTTATCACGGAATCTAGCAGCGCTCGTTCTACGGATAACCCCCCTACGAAACTTGTCAGTTTCCTAGGATTCTTGAAGTTCAAGTACGCATAACGAAGTGATTTTTAAGCCACCTCGAAATGCGTTCCAAAGTCTCGAATAGTCAATTCGAGCATTCCCCCATGTTCGCCTCGCGAAGACCTTCGAAACGAGTCCCTTCGCGAAGTCTCACTGTTCGTACTTATCGAATTGCAAAAAATGCAGTTGCACTGAAAAAGTGCGCTCCTGTTCTGAAGCCAAAATTTGGCTAAGTATGAAAAGTGCAGGGGCATGAAAGTGAAATTTCTAAAAATATAATAGTGCTAAATTTTAGCGCCATTACACTTTTTCCTGACACTTAACTTTTTCTTGGCCCTGGCATGTTTCTTCATGATTTTCGCATTTTTCGTCAATCGTGCCACTTCTCGTGCCTAAATTTATTGCTCGACTTGAGTTAGGTTTTTGATTTTTTCTTTCACTTAAAAGTGTTTTATTTCGCCATTTTCATTGTTTATGGTCTTTGTTCTTCTTTTCTTCTTGCTGGGCGAGTTCTTCTCAAGCTGCAATCACGTGTTTTGAAAATTCGAAGTTCTTCTCCAGCGTTTTTCGCGTTTCATCTTTGTAAGTTGTTACCCTTGCTTTCTCTTTATTTTCCAATTTCAATGGCAACTCCATGCAGAAAAACAATTTGCAAACCCCAAGCGTCGTTTTCATGCACCGTTACATCTGTTTTACCCAAAAATGCCAGAGATGCAGAAGCGCTGAATTTTGGCGCCCTGACATGTTGAACATGTCAAAATATTTTCTAACTCTGAAAAGTGCAAGGGCGCTAAAATTTAGCGCCCTTGCATCAAAAGTGAAATTTCCTGAGATGTAAGGGCGCTGAATTTTGGCGCCCTTACACTTTTAAAAATCTTTTTTCAGATAAACTTCATTTCTGTCCATTTCACTCCTGAACTTTGTTCTTTCCGTTTTGTGCATCGTTTTGCGTGCCTTGTCATCCGTTTCATGCTTTCCCATCATCGTTGCTTGTTTCACGCTTCCCAATGCTACTTTTTCTGCTAACGCTTGTTGATTCACCATCCTTGCAGTTTCTCTCCAGATCTCGCCAAGTGATCCTGAAGGTGATGTTCTTTGATCTTGGTTCATCCAAATAAAAAGTTCATGCAGGAGACCAGGAAGAAGTATGAAGACTCTGCGCCCAAACAAAGAAACATGAAGAAGCTTCCTGTTCTCCAGTGTTAGACATTTCCGGTGCATCCCTTTATGCATCTTGTAAATATTTCTTGACATTTTCGAATGTCTTTTTGTAAATTGTAATTACACCAAGCTCGAAGATGTAATATTTTGAAAACAAATTACACTTTGACTTTGGTCAAAGTTAGGTGAGATCTCCTAAAATCGCTCACCTAACTTTCCCTGATTTCCTCAATCTATTTCCTTCTTTTGCTCATCCCTCTTTCTATATAAGGTGAGGGATTTTCATTGTAAAGGATCCTTTAGGGTTTTGCAACGAAGTGCTGCCCTTTTTGAAGCAAATTTATGAAATTTTGCGTTCATGCTTTGTGAATGAAATTCGATTAATAAAGAAGAGGATTGCAAGCCAAACTTTGCGTTGGATTCGATACTTTTGTGAGTTGATCTTATTTGGTGGTGATTAGCTTGAAGAATCTGAAGGACTCTAAGTAGTTTATGTAAACTTTGTGTTACATTTATTATTTAGATTGCATTTGTATTTCTGTTTATCATTTGGTTGAATGATCTACAAGACTTTGTCTTGTAATCGTTCATGCTCTTGCATGTTTTGGTTGAATGATCTACAAGACTTTGTGCTTGTAATTATTCATACTCTTGGATACTTTTGGTTGAATGATCTACAAGACTTTGTGCTTGTAATCGTTCGTGCTCTTTGATACATTGGTTGGATGATCTACAAGACTTTGTGCTTGTAATCATTCATGCTGTTCGAGGAATTGCTGCGTCTAAGAAGACTTTGTGCTTCTAACGTGACAAACGATATACTCTGCACAGATCCAACATTGAAAAAGCTACGAAACGAATTTGTGCCTTCGTGAGCTTTCCCTTTTACTTTATTTGTCTATTATTAATTACTTCTGGTATCTCTACGCTTCGCTTTGACGAGATAGAGGTATTGGTATTACTACTAGTTGTTAGTTTAAAGTTATCAAGAATTATGAACTTCCAACAGTGAATCATTGTAAACATCTTCTCTGAAAAAAGAGAGAAGGATGAATGTAACACACCCCCCCCACTTCGTAAGTTTTGTGTACATTTTGTAATTACTTGTTTGTTTTACTATCGCTTCTGTTAGCAGTAAGAAGGGCGCCTCCCCTTTCCGAGAGGAGAGATTCACATCTCACATAGCTGTGGTTGAAGTCCAAGTTGTGTAATCTATCGAAAAGCTGATTACATAATTTTCACCCAACACTTACAAATCATTTCATCAAGCTCTAATAAACTCAATACCTTGTTCAATTGTAGAAGGAAAACAAACCTATTGTTCCTGCCCTATCATCATCTTTCCAATTAGAACTTTGCAACTGCCCTGTAAAAACCTATTATCACAGAATCTAGCAGCGCTCGTTCCACGGATAACCCCCCTATGAAACTTATCTGTTTCCTAGGTTTGTGAAGTTCAAGCATGCAAAGTGAGGTGATTTTTGAGCCACTTTGAAATGTGTTCCAAAGCCTCAAACAATCAGTTTGAGCATCCCCCTACATTCGCCTCACAAAGACCTTTGAAACGAGTACCTTCACGAGCCTTCACTGTTAATACTTAGTGAAATTGAGAAAAGTGTAGTTGTGCCAAAAAACAATGCTCCAACTCACTTTGAAAAAATGACTAAGTGTTAAAAGTGCGGGGGCACCAAAAATCAGCGCCCCTGCACAAAAGTGATTTTAATAAAGTGCAATGGTGCTAAATTTTAGCGCCTTTGCACCTGTTTCCCAGACTTAGCCAATTTTTGGCTTGTGCGTGGTTTTTTGAGTCTTTTACATGTTTCACTTATTATGCCTCATTTCATGCCACTTTTTATTGAGTCAACTTAGGTTATTGAAAATCACTTAAAAGTGATTTTTATGTTTCTTATTCATCATTTGTGGTCTTCTCCTCCATTCTTTCTTGCTGAGCGAACTCTCCTCAAGCTGCAAAACACGTTTTGAAGAAATCTGAAGTTCTTCCCAACTAGGTTTTTGCGTTTTCTCTCTTGGTAAGTCATTCCTCTTTCCTTTTCTTTATTCCCTTCGCACTTAGTGTTTGTTTGATAACATTTTGATAATCTGTAAGCGCGTTTTTAATTTTTCTTTTGATTTCTTCATACGTCTTGATGTTACTCACACGTTTTTCTCTTTTCTTCATACGTTTTCATCAACCCATGCGTTTTCAACCTTTTCTTTTGTCTTTGGTGTCTTGTGTTAATGCATGGGAGTTTCCTCTTACCCTAATCACGTTTTTCTCTTGCCAAGCTACGCAAAGGAACTTCCATTGCTTGTTTTTGATATGGCTTCTTACTTAATGCACGTTTTTCATTTCTTGCTTACTTGTTTGTTACCCACGCATTTTATATCTTCTCACATGGTTCTTCATCAATGTTTTGGTGTGAACAATGAAGGAAACTCATGTTTTGTGAGTAAGACTGCATTGTTTTTGTTTATATGTGCCATGGCGGTGAAATGAAGGTCAAATGCAATCAAAGACGTGTTTTCAAGTATTGCCATTGAGTGTTCCATGCTTTAAAATTGTCAAGTGTTGTTCTCAAACATCATTACACATGTTCATTTATGCCTCCAAGTGTAGTAGTGCTAAATTTCCCCGCCATTACACCAAAACTACACTTCAAAAAGTTTCTATCACTGAAAGGTGTAGAAGTGCTTGTTGATGTGATTTTTGTAACCACACCAATCAGTAGAACAAAGTATCCAACGACTACTCCATTCTCTATTGATCAAAGTATTCCATATTCTAAGATTACGAGAGAGATCGTACGTTCAACTCCAAGGTTCCTTCAATGCAATGGAATACACTCAGTTGGTTCGTTGTGATATGTTGTTTCCACGAGGGGACTTACACAATTGTTCAGAAGTTTGCAACTGACAGCAGATTAATAATGAAAGGGGATTTTCGTGCAATACAGATGATTTGGCACTGAAGTATGTGTTTCCTATACTAACCAGAAATGTGCGGAATTCAAATAAGTACAGGGTTTAGAAGATCTAAGTTCTATTCAAAAGCAGAATGCGGAATCAATTTCAAAAGGGCTTCAACCAGACTTTGCTTCGCCTCACGTTGGACAGCCTCTACAAAGTCGGTGCAATCTTCAAGGGGGTAGCAACGAGTGTTCAAGTCACAATTCAACATAAAGACACCATTAAGATGACACATGCCAAGACGTGAATCATAACCGAAGTTAATATTATAAAGTATTCTAGTCGACCATACAAGGCAAACTTGCCGTCAACAAGCTGCTAGTGGTATGGATTAAACGAAGCTGCCTTGATCAAACACCATAATCCACAAATAACTACTTGCATGAAATGAAATTTATTCTACTTTACACTACTTTGAAAATGCTAAGTGATTTGGAAGGACAAAAAATCCTTGCTAGCTACTCACAACAAAAGATGCAATCATCATCAATGAAAACTCTTTTTATTGAGAGAGTGTTCACAACAACCTTTTACAAAGCATTCAATGAGAAAGCTTTCCTTCCTCTTCAGGCTATGCTAACAATCTAATGCTAAGCTATCTCTCTGCTCTATCAAAATTTCTACTCTCTAGTCCAATCTAATCTCTAATATAATGATATACAAATGAGGGGGGATGCCCCTTTTATAGCTGGCCAAGTCCAATGGACGACTCAGATTACAATCAAATGGAGGGCTTAGATCAAGCCACATCATCCCTAACCCTAAAAACTACCACAATGAGGAGTGGTACAATAAATGAGCCAGAAGATTCCCATTCACTCCCAAAATAGTAAAGGCAATCAATGCCCACTATCAATCATCCAAAAGGTCATCATCCAGAAAGGCGTTTCCGTTCTCCTTCTCCTTGGCTGCAAAATCAATGAACTTGGTCAGCATAGCCTCAACCTCCTGAACTGAGATAGGTGGAATATGATCAAGTTGAAACTCCAACACCATAACTGCCTGCCCATGTCGAGTGCAAGACTTTCTCCAAGCAACTAAAACATCCTAAGTGTTCTGGATAATGCTGGAGAAAGTTGAGGTGTTCTCAAAGTCATTCTGAACAAAAGTCTTCACCTCTGAAAAGAAAGGTGGCAGCCTACTCCTCAAACCATCAGCAGTCACCTCCTCAAAAGTCAGCCTCCTAGTAAAGATAGCCTCCAATGTGTTCAGGAGTCCATCAAGAATGTTCATCATGGCCTTTCTGACCCTGGCCGAATCTGCCTGTGCCACATCAAAAAATCCTTGACCTATGACAACTGAAGAATACCAGCTGGTGAAGTCGTATCTATCACCCTCTTGTATCATTCCTCCCTCGACCAAAGTTTGTAAGGGGGTATGCATCAAAGACTCTAAGTGAAGGACAACTTTGGTCTGATAGATATGAGCATCGCCCCAAGCCTGATCAACAACATCCATTCGTGCCACAATGCTGGAAGCCTGCTAATAAGCATGAGCAAGATACTCCATAAATTTTTCTGTCTTAGCATGAACGCTAGCAACCCACTTATTTTCCTCAAGTCCTCCAAGCCGTTGACAAACTCTTTAAGAAACTCGGTTGGAAGCTCAATCACCGAATTCTCTTGCCCACAAGGACGAGACAAATGTTGTACATAACCTATCAATGTCTTGTGCTCCTTCAATTTCTTATATTTTCCTTCAGTTCAGAGCAATCTATCCTTGAGTGCCTGGTAGGAGTTATCACACTCCTCAATTATCTGTGCTCCCGTGGGGCGACCTAACTCCATGGTGGTGATCACATAATTTTCCGGAATAGCGTCATCTCGATCACACTCAATTCTTGGCACAGCCACATCAAGGGTGCAAGAGCCATCCTCATCTGTTGAAATCTTTGAAAACTTCCTAGCTCTCTTCTTTGTTGGTGGCGCACTGATCCTACTCAAGAATTCCTCCATCTCAACTGTTGGATCAATTTCTTCAACAGGGGTCCTCCTCATCCTGTCTCTAGGCCAATCTGGTACTACCTGCTGCAGGTCAGAAATAACAAATGGCTACTCATTTCTTGCTTCTTCACGAACCTCTTCTCTAACTTCATCTTGACAAAGCTCACCAACTTCTACAGGCTGAGTATCTCCTGAACCCTAGGATTCTTATCTTGTAACCATGTCATCCTCTAACACCACCTCAAGCTTGTGCTGGAAGCGTGTATCTGTGGTAGTATCTTCACCTTCTTCCTACTGGTTATATCTGATAGGCACGTTGACACTCTGGCCAAAAGACTCCCTTTTTGGTGGCTGATTTGCTTCCTGTAATTACTATTCCTTATTCAACATATTCCTATGATCAGCAAAAAATGAGACCTCTTGTATACTTGGAGAACGAGTCTCCAATGGTGTAGGTAATGCTACTTCAACTCTTAGAGGCTCTGGCTAGACTGGCTCTTTCGTTACTCTGGAGCTCAAGCAACGTGTTTCTTCTTCGTAATAGTTGGCGACCTATGATCTCCCATCAAGTTGTAAGTAAGAGGAATTGACCTGATTTTAAGCCTGTTCACGTGCCTCTCAACCCATCCTCTGGTGAATGTCAGGACTGGTATGCAAACTGTATCCAAATCCGCAATCTCCAGCTCTGACCAATCTGGAAGTGGGAGTGGTGTATCCCTCACTGTCTCATAATCTGGATGAAGAACGTTTATATCCTCGTCTACCTGGTCCGGCACTGGAACAATCTCACACTCCCTAATCATGCTCAAAGGTAATCTTGAAAACATCCTTCTTACCTCAGCCTCATCCAATGCACTAGCCCAAAAATCGTCAATATTTGCCATATGTTTGAACTCCTCTGATAGTATCCATCTGATATTTCTGTGAGGATCATAATGTTGCCTGCTAGTGTGATAAGAAAGGTGGAAAAACTGAAGCTCATTTTCAACTTCCTTGGCTGCCTGTAGTGAAGGACACACTTCATCTGAATTTCCCATGTTGATCGGGAAGTCAAGTCCTCCCTTCTTCTTCTTCTTCTTCTTCTTGTCATAGGCAATGAGTTTCCTAGATATTTCTAACATCAAGATCCTGTTCGTAGGGTATTTGGGCAACCTATATGGATATGAAGAGAACCCTTGCAGCTTAACGTAAGTAAATTTCGGAAATTGGATAAACCAACACCTGTACCTTTCTATCAACTCCTGAGCCTCCTTTGATATTCTATGATGAGTTCTTTGCTGAAGTGATCTCGATATGTGCATGGTGAAGGCGTCATTGACTCTCTTGTAGTGAGATGTGCTCGTCAAGTGCAGCTGCGGACAAGCCTCATGAATCTTGAACTACTGAGAGCCACACCCGATCGGCTCCTTTTATGATATTCCTCTGTACTTCGTCATACAAGCCAACATGTAGATAATGTATGAGCCCATATAGAATTTTTTCGTTCTCCTCAAACTCCGGAGTTGCTCGTGCAAATTATCACTAATCATCACTCCCCAGTCAATATGCTCCTTGCCTTCCAACACAAGGTTGATGTAGTAAAACATCCAAGGCTCAAAAATGAACGCCTGGGGACATCCTTCGACTCTGCTAAGCATCATAATCAAATCACAATATTCCTGCTTCAAATCATCTAAGATTATCTGCTTCCGCAACTTCGTGCGAGTGGGCTTGGGCTTGTTCATCCAACGAGAGTTTATCATATCAACACATCTATCAAATGTAGAAGCATCCATATGCTCAATAAGTTCTCTCGTTTTGTAAATCATCTTCTCATGTGAGGGAATTCCAAATGCTTCACCAATAGCTGCAGGTGTGAGGTTGGTGAACAACTTGCCATCCGGTGAAGTGATAGTCCTTTGCTTTGGGTTGTAACAGTTAGCACACTCCATGATCAAATCCAGACACTAAATTACTGGTGGAAAACCAACAGCTGCATAAAGTCCACTTCTAACAATATTGTGCGAAGTGATTGATGGACGATGGCCTCGAATTCCCATCATTCGGCATTTGAAAACTTCCATATTGAAAGAGTCCAAGTTCGTATCAGCCAACTTCCCCAACTTTGAAGAAAACTTCGACTCCGACAGGAAAGACTTGCTCAGCTTTTTGATCACAGCTTGTCTGGACACATTTTCCTTGCTGGATTTTGTATTATTTTCCTTGCCAGTCGCTCTTACTTCAGCCATTCTGCAAAAACGAAAGATAGTCATCAGAAATTTAACTTAGAAAAATAAAATCACATCGGGGCTGCTAGCAGATTTTCGAAAATGAGAAGTGTTGATGTGTTTTTCGTGACTGCACCAACGCAGAATAAAATCGCCAACGGCTACCCTATTCTCTCTTGATCAAAGTATCCAGCACGCTAAGATTACGAGAGAGTTCATGTGTTCAACTCCAAGGTTCTTTCAATGCGAATAGGCTAAGTTGGCTTAATGTGATTTGCTGGTATTTCAAGGGGACTTACGGAATTGTTCAACAGCAGAGGAAGAGGTTTTCACAATTTGACAGATTTATCAATGAAGCACAGGTTTCCTATTCTAACCAGAAAGTACTGAATTGAAATGGTACAGGGTTAAGAAGATGCCAATCTACTCTAAGGCGTGGGATATGGTGATCAATTCTCACAAGCTTCAACCAGGCTCTGCTTTACCTCGCTTCGGACAGCCTCCACAAAACCGGTGCAATCTTCAGAGGAGTAGCTCAAGGTGTTCAGATCACAACTTAGCATGAAAATACCATCACAACGATCCATATAAACATATAAATCACGATCGAAGTTAAGTACACGATATTCCAGTTGACCACACAAGGCGCATTCATCATCAACGAACACACTAGTGGTATGGATAGACGAAGTTTGCTCGAATTAAAGACCACATTCCACAATTCCTATCTACTTGCATGAAAATGAAATTACGCTACTCTACGCTACTTGAAGTAGAAGGGATGAAGAAACCTCGCTAGTTATCCATAACAAAGACGAATTTCACCATCAATGAAAAGATCTTTTATTATGAAAGTTTTACACGACAATCTCTTACAAAAGTTTTCAAAGGAAAACTTTCCTTCTCCTCCAACTACACAATCAATCTAAACTAAGCTACTTCTAAGTTGTCCCTCTACTTTATGTCTATTGTCTAAATCTAAGCTAATTCTACTGAGATACAAATGAGGAGGGATGCCCCTTTTATAGATAGCCCAGTCCAACGGACGACTCAGATTACAATCGGCTGGATGGCCCAAATCGTGCCACCTCAGCCCTAAACAAGATTCACCCTAAAATCCGCCACAAAGAAGAGTGGGGTAATAAATGAGCATTTAATGGCCACCATCCTTCTAGAAGATCCTAGCCTTGAAACGTGTTCACACTACTCTTGATCTTCTTCTTGATGTCGTTCTTCAACTTTGCTCGAGCTTCTATTCTTTTCTCCATCTTGAGTTTTGAAAACATTTCTTCTCTGTCACTAAGTCCCAACACTTAGCCATTTCCTTGCAACTTTTCTTCCTTCGAGGTTGAAATGTCATCTTGGATTATTTTCTTCATCTTCCTAAGTCATCGCCGTTTGGTCTCGACGTTCCTCCTGCAAAACAAGCAAGGGGAGGAGCATTAGAACACTTCATAATATAATTCAACTTACTTACCAGGGTTTTCACGCTCTAACTTCCAAGCGTTCATCGTCTTCACTAGCCAACTTTGCGTTCAAATTCTTCATGCCTTAGCCAAATTTCCAACCCATCTTGTATTTCGCTAGGGCATACTTCACTCTGATATTTCATCCAACTCAGGCTCGAGAAAAAAATGCTTTCATCAGGAATTTGATCAAAAATTATCTAGGTACCAATTTCAAATTCATCACCCAAGGCATTTTTATCTTCAAAAACATCATTTATTCCTTGCCTTAGAAATTTTTTAAAATTTCCCTTAGGAAAATTCATTGTTTCAAGTGCCGATCAAATTCCTCACCCTGGAAGGCCTTAACGAACTATGGAAAACTTTGAAATCCATTCCTCATCACAAACGTCCAGTACCCAGAAGAAAATTTTCTTAAGAACGTGTCGAATTCATGGGTACACAACGAACGGGTTCATTTAATTTTTTTTGAATTTTGAACCTTGGAAAAAACAATTTTATTCCTGTTCTTCACATCTCTGAGTATTTCTTGTTGCTCTGACTTGAAAATATTTTATCAACCTGTGCAGCTGGCATCCCCTGACTTCATCTCCGACAACTTCATTTGTGCTTCTGAAAAATTTCACACTTCCATGTCCAGGCGTGATTTTCCTAAAGAAGAAATTATGTGCCTTAGAAAATTTTGAATCACTAAGGATTTTGAATTTTATCTTTGCCTTAGAAAATTTTATATTTTATCTTCAAATCATCCTGCCAGTGGTGAAATTTTTTTTTTTATTTATTTCAATTCACTTGGAAAAATTTTCTTGAGCATATTTTATTTGCCTTCATCCTCACTTCACCTGGCATGGCGCATTTAACATAGGCAGGAAGACTTATACTTTCAACGCCTAGCAACACTTACACCACCTTAG